>JAXBDA010000867.1:0-68393 GCA_036023075.1 Gaultheria prostrata
CGTTTTAAACACATTGAACGGTTCGGATCATCAAAATTCGATCGAAAAATGGTAGGTCCGCATTTTATTTGGCTAAGGTAGTCCTTAGGAGATCATTATTGTATATATATATATATATATATAAAGTTAAAAACCATAAATCTATGCAGTTCTAATCACAGAACGTTGCAATTTGTATGTAAATATAAGTCCAATTCACATTCCGTTTGCGGCGTTGTTTAGTTGGATTTAATTTTATTTATATCCCGCAACTTAATTTTGATTTACATTCCGTTTGCGCTGTTCACGCTTTTATTATATTTATAAGTATGTTAGTATATCGTAGAACCTGAAATCATCAAAAATTTAAATTTAAGCTTCAAAATTATGGAATCTCATAAAAGGCCACATGCTATCTAGCCTCCCTTCTCATATACAAGTACATCCTTTCGTTTTCATGCTACTTGTCATCTCTCATATCATTACCATTGTAAAACAAATAACTAAAACTTCCTTTGATCCTTTAATTTTTTTTTTATTTCAATTACTTTATTATTTTATGTCAAACTCCATAATTCGTAATTTCAGGCAACTTATTTTGCTTTCTTAGTGAGAAGAGTAAAGAACACGTTTGGATAAAATTCCAAGTCTCGTTCATCGTATGAAAATGGGTTCAACGTCCAATTAAAATACCCTCTAAAAAAAGAATGGCGTGAAATATAGCTTATACACCAAAGTTAGGCGCGAAAAACCAGCCAGACTGATATGGATGTAACTAGGATCTGCAATTTAAAAATTTGATTAAAAAAATGCGTAGTCAGAGGAATGTCGAGTTTTTAATGTTAATCCCAAAGACTCCTACAAATAAAAAGATTAAACTTGAACATATAAAAGTAAGCAAAAAAATCAAAACCAATTTTAAATTCAAGTTTATAGATATTTAATTTATTACACACACTCTATCTGCACATGTATCGATACTTATATATATTCATTTTCTAAAGGAAATAAACCCATTGGATGGACCAATTAGCAGTATGTAGAAAAGTTTGCATGCGGATAAGATACCGACCACACATTCATTTACAGTAATGTGATATCCGTTCACATATTCGAGTCCGAGTCGTTCAAAGAGTATTTAGGACGGCCTAAATTTATTAGGATAAATTCGTAGCAAAACATGTTTGAATAACTCGGACGCGCCTATAGATAGCACGTGGCGGTATTTTATCCTCGTGAAAGTTTCACTTCGTATGACTCGTGCGTGGCCTCACTCTCCTCGTAAAGCTAAACAGTGCTATACGTACAGATCCTCATCTCTAACTTCGGCTTCCTTCCAAAAACCGTCACAACAGCTCAACAGTACACGCCACCGCTCTCAATAAATACGATTCGATCCATTGCCCATACCGTAGCTTAACATTTTTAGAGAGAGAGAAGAGAGAGAGGATGGTGAGCAATCCAAAGGGAAGAACAGTGATGGAGGTCGGAGCTGATGGTGTGGCCGTGATAACGATCATCAATCCTCCCGTCAATTCCCTGTCGCTCGATGGTAAACTATTATTCCCTCCTTTTGCTGTATAAACCGATCGGTCTATTTGTATACCAGATCTCACCGGAAACTGGTTGGTGGTTGATTCTTACTTTTCATTCGTAATTGTTTACTGTTACTTATCTCGTAGCTGAGTTCAGACTTATTTGTTTGAAGTTTTGAGATTGTTAATTGTCTGTGTATCGTTTTAGTGTATTTTTATCAGTGCAATTGCTGTTATTTTAGTTATGGTTGATTCCGTTGATTGATCAATGCATGTTATTTGCTTTTTCGTTTAAGATCAGATGAAATGGCAAAATGGATGATGACTAGTGTAAGCAGAGACAGAGTTATGGATTTAACCGAGGGGCAGCGGACCCGTATATGTTGTGCAGTAATTACAAAAGCTACGCCTCCATTCCATAATTATAGTCCGAGACGTGCAATTTTTGAATAAAAAAATAAAATATTTATGTGCATAGAATTTTGAATTTCTTTGCACCAATTTAAAGATCTCAACTAGTTCTTTAACTTTGTTCAAAGAAATTTGAAAATTTATGCACAAATTGGGTTTCATTTTTTTGATCCAAAATTTCGTAATAGGCTATAAGCTTGGATAGAGGGAGTAGAAGGAACTTTTAAGTTGTAGGCAATTGCCGCTAGGCCCGCCACTTATTCCATGGAGGTGTGTAGGGCATGATGGAGTTTACACACTAGTGAACTCCATTGCTTGTTGTTTCTGGCTATGTCTCCATGGTAAGCCTTAATTGCACACAAATTAGTCCCACAAGGCTTGTTTTTGGCCTTGGGACTTCTGGCTGGATTTTGGTAAACTAGAGATATGCATGTTCGTTATCTTTGTTGGTTTTCCATGTCATGCCTTATATTGAAATGAAGAATCTTTGATCATTCTCATATAAGTGCACGCATACTTTTATTTCTTGCCATTCGGTCTGGTATCCACATGTACATGTCTGAGTGACTGCCTATGCTCTTGGGCAACTCACAAAGACATTTCCTAGATTTCACTAGTGTTTTTAATTGTGAGTATATACTTCCCTTTCTTTTGGATCAGTAAATGAATGCTGGATGCTGTTCTATTGCTATCTATTCTGAATTTTCGGTATAACTCCTTTTTCTGTTCTTTTTTATTATTTTTATTTTTTAGTGCTTCAAAGCTTGAAAGAGAGTTATGATCAAGCCTTGAGAAGAGATGATGTGAAGGCAATTGTTATTACTGGTAAATTTGCAGGGCCCATGGCTTATCACATTTTAAGCAGCTGCAAGTATGAGTTAGGAGCTAATGATTCATATGCTTGTTACTTGAAACAGGTGCAAAGGGGAAGTTTTCTGGTGGTTTTGATATTACCGCTTTTGGTGGATTCCAAGGGGGTAAAGGTATGTGTGTGATTGTTTCGTACATCACATATTATTGTGCTCACCTCATATTTACTAAATTATAGTTATGCTTGTTCGCAGTTGCACCACCAAAACCTGGTCTTATATCAGTAGAGATTCTTACTGACACTGTGGAAGGTATAATTTTGGTTTTGTATTTTTCCTCCCGTCTCTATCTCTCTCTCTTGATCTATTATGCAGTCATATACTCATGTTTAATAATTCATGGCTTCTTTTTCTCCCAGCTGCTAAAAAACCTTCAGTTGCTGCTATTGATGGCCTCGCCTTGGGTGGAGGATTGGAGGTTGCAATGGTACGTTTATTTGCTAACCAACCTCCATGTATTGGATAGAAACTGTTCTCTTGAATTAATGTAAATAGTGTTTGTTGATTCGCTCTGCAGGCTTGCCATGCACGAATATCTACTTCTAGTGCCCAACTAGGTTTACCTGAACTTCAGCTCGGGATAATACCTGGATTTGGAGGTATAGTTCTTTGTTCAAATGCAATCATGGTACCTTCCAGTCTATTTTACTAGAACAAGAGGCTGGAATTGATGTTAGTTCCCTAGAAGTACATTAACTTCGATTCAAATAATTAGAAGTTTCACTTTGTAGCATTCGTTTGGAAAAATTATGATGCATAGGATCCATTTTTGGCATAAAAAATGAAGATGGAATGCTTTTCCGACTGTCGTTGCATTTTTTATGGGACTTAAGGTTTGGTTTGTTTTACATATCGTCTACTGGAAGGAGGCCACGGGATGGATTTTATCGACAGAGGAGACTGGACTAATTGATATAGCTATGGAGATATGCTTTTGGAGTGTTATATGCAGAACATGCCAATCGAATTAGAGTGGTAGTAGCTGATAAAGCTGCTATAAAAAACTGATTAAGTATTGTAGTTGGGCTGCAGGGTTTAGCATTCTTTGGTAAAAAAATAGTGTTAGCAATTACATTACTAGCTCTAATTATACCTGGCAGTTAATAGTTCTGTAAATGTGTTATAACTTTCTGGTAAGATTGGTGACTGCATTAATCAATAATTCAATATGATATTGAAGGCAACACGTGCAATTTAATCACAATTCGCAAATAATGATATCATGTGAAATTGTGAACTACTCATGGATCATGTCATGGAAAGCAGACAAGCGGCAATATTTATGTATAGTAGTTGTTTTCGTGCTCATTCTTTTCCAAATCATGCTGGGATTATCCTAACTGTGCTCCTGATCACTGATGGTAGTCGGAATTGATGATTTTTCTGTGAACTCTGGAATAGCTACAATTGCGATCCATTTTAGTGTTATTGCACTCTGTTTTATCCTTGTGTATGAGTCAAGTCATGCTTCTAGAACTGTATCAGGTACACAGCGGCTTCCTCGCCTTGTTGGCCTCTCTAAATCCCTTGAAATGATGCTGGTATGATTCGCTTGCTTTACATCATCTCACTACGTAAATATATTGTTCTAATTGTATTAGCTCATCTCTCTCTCTCTCTGATAGATGTCAAAGCCGGTTAAAGGGGAGGAGGCTCTGAGTTTAGGTTTAGTAGATGCAATAGTATCACCAGATGAGTTGGTAAACACTGCTCGTCGGTGGGCCCTAGATATTTTGGAGTGTAAAAGACCGTGGGTTGCTAGCTTGTACAAGACCGACAAAATAGAACCCCTTGGTGAGGCAAGGGAGATATGTAAGTTTGCGAGAGCTCAGGCCCGGAAACAAGCTCCCAACCTACAGCATCCAATAGTTTGCATTGGTGTCATTGAAACTGGTATAGTTTCCGGGCCACGAGCTGGGCTATGGAAGGTTCTGATCTGTTCCCAACTCTATTTCATGTCCATCTAAAAATTGATTTCATGTTATTTAGGATATGACTCCTTGTGGGGCATTGGCAGGAAGCTGAAGCTTTCCAAGAATTACTGCATTCAGATACTTGCAAGAGCTTGGTGCACATCTTCTTTGCTCAACGTGGAACGTCCAAGGTAAGTTGAAGTAAAACTGTTACAATGTTGCCACTTCATATCTGGCCTATGTCAAGAAGCCCAGAAACCTCTTTATGTTTTGTGGAAGATAATACTTAGCTGTCCACTCCTCGCTTGCGAGGAGATATAAAATTTTAGTTTCTTTAACTCTCCTGTCTGTGGATGCATATTGAAATTTGAAGTAATTTTCTATTCCACACCAAACTATCAACTTAGCTCTATTCAGTTCAGAATTCAGATTCTTGAGTTATTTCTTAGCTTGGGACAACTTTGAACCAGAATTAGTTTTAGAAGTTTTGGAAATACAGATTCTAGATAAATTTGTCCATTTGACTATGTTATACCAATGTGAGGTAGGCAGCTACTACTTAGTGTTCTGCTGCTTGAGCTGTTTTAGTTTGTACTTTTGGTTACTCAGTGTCAGAAATCTCGATTCCAACTGGACACTAAAATGTTTTAGAAGCTCATAAGCAGGTATACATGAGCATTGAACATAAATCTTGGGAAATAGTTCACAATTATTAGGGCTAATGAAAGAGTGTCTTTATGTGGTTATTCTGGCTTTTGCATCTGACTAAAAATGTTAGTTTGGATTACAACCTGGATATATCAGCTTTTAACCCTGGTATATTATTGAGTTTAGTTTTTTTTCAGCATTACCTGAGGTTCTAAGTTTCTGACAGCTGTTGGTTGGAACAATGAACAGGTACCTGGGATCACTGACCGGGGTCTGGTACCAAGGCGAATAAAGAAGGTTGCTATTCTGGGTGGAGGATTGATGGGCTCTGGCATTGCGACAGCATTGATTCTTAGTAACTATCCTGTGATCTTGAAAGAAGTGAATGACAAGTTCCTACAGGCTGGAGTAGGTAGAGTCAGAGGTGAGACCCGGAATTTGTGATTTATAAACTTCACCTTTTGCGTTATTTCTTCTCAGTTCTTTTGTTTATATGGTTTACAAAATGTAAATGCTTGTTTTATTCAGCAAATTTGCAAAGCCGTGTGAAGAAAGGGAATATGACTCGGGAGAAGTCTGAAAAAACCCTTTCCCTTCTCAAGGGTGTCCTCGACTATGAAAGCTTTAGAGATGTTGACATGGTCATAGAGGTAGTGATCATTTAAGTTAGGGTAAATTTCACTTACCTCCCCTGAGGTTTCTGACAACAGCAGAAACCTCCCCTCACGTTTATAAAATTGCACTGACCTCCCCTCTGGTTTGGTTGTCGGTTGCACATACCCCCAGCCGTTAGTCAACTGTTAGGAAGGTGACGGAAAATGGTGAGGTCAGCGAAAAGTGGAGATTGATTTCCTATTTTGCCCTCATCTCATGTCTCTTGCCCTTTATACCAACTTTTTTATTCCTAAAAATGCAATAAATACATAACCAAATGCCTAAATTATTTACCTCTACATATAATCAAATATCACGACAAAATAGAATACATGCTTAACATTTTGGGCCAAACTTTTTTTTTTTTTTTTTAAGTTTTGGCAAAAAAAATTTATTACTTTCTCGATTCCCCTTAATAAGGCACCCACTACTTTTTCATAAATGCTTCAAATCACAACAAATATATCATACATCTTTCCCACAAACTTTTGACGCTAAAATCAAAATACATGTATGCATTCAGTTTTTTTTTAAGAAAACATAACAAAGAGAAAGTACCGGGTTTTTTTTTAAATAAGTGGTTGGTGTTGTGTTTGTAGGAATGATGATAATAAACAATCATAAAAATACTCTTGTGCAAAAGAATTATGATTTCTTTACTTTTCCATGAAGCTTCAAATACTATTCTTTTGAAGTCAAATGTATACGTAGGCATAAATCCAATAGAATTACGGTTTCTTTTCTTTTCCATGAAGCTTCAATTTTTTTTTTCAAAGAATAACAAAAATTTCTAAAATATATCGGTTTAAATTCGTATAAATTTTTTTTCCAACCCTATACCAGACATCTTTACACTAGTAATGCTCAACTACTTCTTCACCAAAACTAAAGGCAGTTGGAGATGGCATTTGAGCTTGGGTGGAGCAGTGATCCTTGCCCTAATAATCACAATCGGAGCATTGGTCCTTCTAAAAACACCTCTAGAATTTTTTTCGAGTTAAATATTCATAACTTTATCATAATTATTAATCTAATTAAAACTAGTAATTTAAATCTTAAGAAAAATATAGGCAGACACATTATGATTAATTTTTAAGTTAGTTTTCACAAGAAATTACAGATAACTCTTCAAACAATGTTTTCCTTTTTTAATTAAACACATTTATAAATCTGGTTTAAATTATGCATGTAAAAAATTCTTATTTTTTGAGCTTCAAATTTTATTTTATTTTATTTTATTTTTTTGAATTTTTCTAAGTCACATACAAATCTAGTGCACAACTTTGTCGCTTAAAAAAATAAAAAGAACTAATGGGTATCATGAGGTCTAAGACAAGGGAGCAACACATTTTAGATAAAAATAAAAATACTCTTATGCATATTTTTTCACTTTTCACTAAGATGAATATCGTAATCTGTTATTTAAGTTATTAAATACTTCAAATTATTACAAAAATTAATTTCTTCTCAATAAAATAAATCACGTGTGTCTATATAGGGGTTCGGTTTACCTATAAGAGTTAATAACGTATTGGTTCAATGTTTAATTAATTTTATTTGGCTTGTTAGTAAAAGGAAAAAAAAAAAACAAAAGTTGAAGAATAAAAAAAAATCAAAAATTATTTTTTAGGGGAGGTATTTGTTATTATTATAAACTTAAAGGGAGGTAAATGAAAGGGTAAAAAAGTAACTTCACATTTTCCGTTAACAGAAGTCAGCCGACAAGACTGACAGGGGAGGTAAGTGCAATTTCAAAAACATGAGGGGAGGTATCTGTTGTTGTCAGAAACCTCAAGGGAGGTAAGTGAAATTTACCCTTATAATTAACTCCACCACAACCCAACAAACAAGAGGTGGTATCTATGATTAAACAACACTGGCATCAACCCAAATCCCGAAGTAAATAACTACTAAAAATTAGTATTGAATGTAGTTAGGGTTTTGCCAAGTAGTTATGAGAAAGCAATAAGTGTTTTTCCATGAGATCATATGTTTTATTCACAATAGTGATACATGTACAACAAAAGTGTCCAAAACCACCTGAGTGTGTTGGAGCCCACACACACCCACTTGAGTGTGTTGGAGCCCACACACACCCACTTGAGTGTGTTGGAGCCGAGTTGGACACTTTTGTTGTACATTTATCATTTTTGTTTCATTAAATATTCCAAATCTCAGGGTCACTGAAAGTTTAGCCGGTAACTTCATAGCCCGAATATCCGTTATTAAAAAGAACCACGAGTAAATACATTAGCAGAATTAGTAAGAATGTTCTCTAGGGACATCCGATAAAATTAGAAATTTTTTTGCTGTTTACCTTTTACCCTTGCTAGGAATACGACCAATACTAACATTACTAGCAATGACGGGGGCCTGTAATAAAAGAAGACATAACTATATTTAGTTCACAATCCAACAGGTTAATTAGTGAAGTTCAATCAAGCAGCCAACGCTCCAATTGGGACATGTTTGAATTGGTGCCTCACCCACTGTTTTGTTATGGTGATAACACAAATCATGTCGGCAGAACCTGGAGTAACACTTTGGACAAAAGGCACTTGAACGACAAGAAAGATTTGATGTACTGGAGGCAAGTTTGAAGGCACGAAACAGGCCAAACACAGTGATGGAAACCTTTCAAGGTGAACAAGACAGGAGCCATCCAATTAGCTAGGTTGAGTAGTGGTAAGGTCCGGAAAAGTTTCTCTGAAAGTGTACAGAAAATAGAAGTAAAGGGTCCAGATTTACATGATTTCTTTCCCATACACTTTTGGAGAAACTTTTCATGTACCTAACATTTTCAAATTTCAAACCAAGTTTTCAAAAAAGATTGAACAACAAAGAAAGAGGGCCCAAACACAGAAACACTTTACATTGAGTTAACAAACCAACAACACAACGTGCCTTACTAAATGAGTTTGCTAATCTCTGATTCTTCTGCTAAAATAGGAGTTTATGAGTTTTCATAATGAAATTGTAGTCTAAATCTCAATCTCTGACTGTGTTGCTAACAAAAATCATGAAATTGAGCCACAAATTTTTATAAAATGAGCAACAAAAATTGGTAAACTGAAAGGGAGAGATTCACACATTCAAACAAACAATTTTTAACACCGTCAGAAGATAAATCACATAAAAACCCTTCTACTCTCTGTCTCCCACCCACACTTCATACAAGCAACACATACATATTCGCTCTAATTTAGCTACCTAGAGTGGCTATTCAAAGCGAACTTTGCTCACTTATAAACACGCAATTGAACACTAACATATCTCACCTGACACCTAACATGGAGACTCTTAAATCTATTACACTAAATACAAACAATTTTTAAACAGCCAGTCTACACTGGATTCGGCGCCGGCGCTTCAGAGAAAGTCTTACCCAGGCCCAAGTGGTTCATCAATAACCATACAACAGTAAGAACCTCTCCACCCTCTCCCAACTGCCGGATGTGGGTAATCGCTTTCGAATTGAATGCAGCATAAACCAGTAGTTCTATCCATACTGTGGCTATTAGATCCCACAGGTGTCTATCTTCAAAATTACTAATTAGCTGCTTTGCAAGTCTACATGCATCAAACCACACGGATTCGCTTGCACCTCCTCTCAGTAAAGCAGGGTCAATACCGGTAACCTCAGATAGGAGCGCTTGACGGGCTTGCGTTGAGTCTGTTATTGATTTGTCGTGAAAAAATTGCCTAGCCTCCGCATATGCATGCTGAAAAATCAGTTCCCAATTACCAGCAACTGGAGCTATCATACTAGGCTTCCAGAGCAAAAGATATAACAGGTATTCTGACAGTGTTGCACTATGGGCATGGGAAGAAACTCTAATATTTGGAGAGGGACTAATGCGAATACAGATATCAGTAGCAATGTGCCACCGTATGAGGCTATTTGCGTAGTCAACCTCACCGAGGCTCCATCCTATTAGATTCTTGCAATTAAATATCCTGACAGCCAAATTGCCCCTCCCCAAGCACATCTCTTTTGCAGTTCTTACATTCTCTTCTGCTTCCTCTGATATCTTAGATAGATATTGGAAAATCACGTGCTTCGGAAAACTGTAGAAATCTCCTGGGGTCAACGTTTGATTGATTTTGAAGTCCTTTAGAGCCGCCCTTATGGTCAGTTGATCTGTTAATTTGTTGGTGTCGTCTCGAGCTCGAGGATTACGAAGACGAAGACAATAGCTAATCAGATTCCACTGCAAGTAAGAGTTTGACCATCTTCGCCTGAAGACCATAGCTTCGGCAATGAGTTCTTCCAACACGTTGCAGCCAAGTGCAAGGACGCCCCGGACTGACAAGAGGACCATAACGAAAGAGATGATTTCGAGGAGTAAAGCCGATGAGAGCAAGACATAGGTGATGGAGATATCAATCTTTGAAATCCCATGCTTGTCATGCAGACAGAATAAGAGAAATGCTATAATGATTGAAATGAACGACACCATACGAATTGTGTACCCAATAATTCCTGCAGCTTTCGTATAGAGATCCTCATGTATGAAGCTAAGCTCCATTTCGACTAATTGAAAAGCCTGAAATCTATCTGCTTTGAGAAAGAAATCACGTGTGAACTTACGCAGCCTAGGCCCATAACTGACTCCTGGTACGATGAATCCCTTGAAGTTTTTATAGAAGCAAAGAGCGAGTTGCTGCTGTTCCTGGTATCGCAGGTCTATATGGCCAAGATTGTCATAGTGGAAAGGGTTGCCAAGCACACTTTGTACGTCCGTGGGTGGGTTTTCTTCTACTAGCGAGAGGTCTGTGTTCTCCACTAGTGCGGCTATGGAGTCCCATCTATCTGATCTACCCAGGAACAAGGTGAGCGTACGCTCTGCATACTTTACTGATCCTGTAAGAAGCACCAGAAGTGAAGCCGGAAAGAGCAAGTTGTTGGGTGTAGCTCGGGAAAAAACTAGCGTAGCTGTGATGACATTTGAGCCGAGCTCAACCAATTTCTTCAACCACATATCATTCTCATCAAGGGAAAGAGAGGTAACATTACTAGGGCTGCCAAGGTGGAGCAGAAGAAAGGTCGCCCAAAATGCCAGAAGATTGCTACTGATTACAGCAGGACAAGGACCGCATGATCTGTTGCAATCTAGTTGGTTAGAGATGAATCCGATAGCATATGGAGCAACCCAGTCCGCCAAAAAGTAAATTGCAGAGATGAGCATCACTAGCCAGTTCTTATTTGTGCGATTTCGGCGGGATGCAAATAACACTAAGAAGCACTGAGCAGAAAAACTCAAGAGAACAAGAACCTGGATCTCCCATGTGTTCATAGTTGCTCAACTTTGGACCAAAGATGATACAATTTCGCATCTATATCCGGTTTCGTTTCTCTTCCACCCCATTTTGTAGATGGACAAATTATATGCATAACATAAGAATTGATGTGGAGATGGAAAGTGACGTCTTTTCTTATTGATTTCGCGTAGATAGACCTGGTGGAGTCTTTTTTACTTGTTTTGCCAAGATCGACCTGGGGGAGTCATTTGAGGGCTTCCTTTTAATTTGTTTATTGTCACTATGGACAATTTGCAAATAATTATTGCCACATTCCTGTAATCATGTTGGTACTTTTCTACCCTGCTATAGCCACGGGTGGAGCCAGGATTTTTGATAGTTTGGAGTTGAATTTTATAATTTTAACCCATCAAAAATTTCATCTATTGCTCCAACTTATTTAAGATGGATAAAAATCTCAATTTTTTTTTTCTTTTCGAGAGTTGATAGTATTACAAATGAGGCTATGATACATTATTTTTGAAATATAATAACTCATTGGGACCAATTATAAAGCAAAACTGCATATGTCACTGTATATCTATGTAAAGACCCATAATATTTTTAAATATATATATAATAATAATTAGAAAATAAAATTAGGGCTTCATGCAAAATTGATAAATGAGCTAATATGAGAGTCCAATGTGCAATACATATTTAAATATGGGTTTATAAGGTAGCACTTTATGAAGTTTGAGGGGGTGACGGTGTAATTACCCCATATAAGCCTTGGGGAGGAGAATTTTTTTTTTATTTTTCTTCCCCAATTTCTACCTATATTAACCATTATTTAATGATCCAAGACATTCTTCTTGTAGAAATTAGTATAACGCAAATGATGTACGAATATCTCATAAATAAAATACATTTTAGTACTTAATCTAAATGATTTTTTATTTCTTAAAATGGACTTGGATATATTGAATCATATCCCCTTCCATATCAATAACACTTAGGCCATTTTAAAGTATACTTTCTATCTATCTCATTAATATTTTAATGATATGATACATTCATATTGTAGAACGCAGAAAAAAATATATTTTTAAAAAATTTCATGTTAATTAAAAATAAATTAGTAATTAATCTTAATGAATTTATATTTATTAAAATAGCCTTGGATGTACTGAATAATTGCCAATAACAGGTTTCTAACATAAACATAATCTCGCGTTACCCTTTAGAACCGACGACGTCGTCGACTGTGAAGCCCTCTCCCTCCGATGAGAATCATCTCCGAGAAATGAAGGGTCGGCGCCGGCGTCGATTTGATTTTGGATTTGCCGACGACGAAGAAGGTGAGTAATTAATTCCTCCTTTACGGAAGAGGACCCTTGATTATATGCAAATTTTCCTCCTTGTATGTTGCAAATTCTCTAGGGATATAGTTTGACATGCGTTGTGAACTCCAGTGTATCGCCTTCCACGTTGCGGAGCTCCACCATGTGCAGTGAGGGAGCAACTCCAGGCACCTCAACTTTAAAAGTAGTCGATTACCATAGCATGGCCCATCAGTGAGTGCAATTCAAGGTCCAACAATGACATTTTCCACAAAATTGTTCTATCATTATTCATCATAGAAAATTATGAAAACCATATTAATTTCAAGCTAAGAAATTATTCAACTTTTTGCTACATGATTCTGTTCCCTTTCTTCAGATTTGAAATGGAGAGTTTGGGATTTATGGGGGTTGCGGTGGCAGGGCTAATCTGGTGGTAAGAAAGTATACGGGCCACAAATGTTCTTCACATTTGTGCATAATGTTCTTCACATTTGTGCAAAATGATTAGAAATTTTTGATTGAACCCGGCATACTAGTGCACCTTTTTGTATACTTGATGATCTGTAGGGCCAAATAGACTGAATTGCATCTGTTGTGTATAGTTTGCTAAAGCAGAAAGAAGGCATCATCTCTTCATGTTCTCGAACTGAGTTTGTTTTAAGGCTAGGAGGTTTGTTTGATAAAATACAAAGCATAAGTTTAATTTGTGGTATTTCTCTTTAATTGAGGCAATTGCTAATAGGAGAGACCTCATGGTTAAAACTAAATATAGAGTACCTTTTTGGGTGAAAATCAAAGAGAGAAGGTTGCCTTTTCTGTTAATGATTTAGATTTTGAGCTGCAGAATGTGTTTGAAATTTTTAGGAGGTGTTTTTTATACTGTTTAATATAGGAAGGCTGGGTATTTTTGCTGCTTTGGCGTGCTCTTAGCTGTAAATGTTAGTGACTTGGTGTATTGCCCACATCACTTACTATTATGAAATTTGAGTAAGTACTGGTGAGACTGCTGATTATATAGCTTGTTTTTGGGCTGCTTGATCACAAGCCGGTGATGAAGTTCTCAATTGACTTTGATTGGAAATTAGCTGTTGCTGCAAGGGATTGGTCAAAGATTGCTAAGAAAGGACAGATTGAAGAAAGCAAATTTTTGTTTATTACCCTCTTTCTTATTATTTGAGTTTGTTTATCAAAAGAGACATTTTTGAGCTCTTCACATGCTTCTATATTAAGTCTTCCTTAGCCGGTACAGGGCATGTACAAAAGGTAAAGCATAAAGCTTCCTTTGTGGGATTTCTTTGCTTGTTCAGTTCTGAACTACTCACAGGAATCTCCAAGTATTATAGGTATCATATCAATGGCTATTTGGGTTTTGTTTGGGGAAGAAATTTTTTGATAAAGCACGACGGCACTGAGTATTGCTATGTTATACTAGTTTGAATTCAAATTTATTGTTGGGGGTTTCAGTTGATAGGGGGACAAACCATTTGTTCTAAAAAACGTTCTCTACCTTTGTCAGGGACTACGGAAGGGTTCTGCCTTTGGGCAATGTTTAAGATGCGACTTGAAGAAGGATATAGTTGCTTGGTTAGATTCAGTGGTCTACCATTCCTTTGTTCGTACAGTGGCAAAGGTATTTATAGTTTCCTCCTGTCTAATTAGAGCTAACATTATTTTTATTAGAACTGAATTACATCCATATTTGAGCTATAGATGTTGGCCGTTGTTTGTTTGTGTTGGACGTACCCGGTCCTCAATTCATTGGCCCTACAGTTAAGTTAAAATTTATCCTTTACATTCCGCGCACCATCTAAATTTATTTTAATTTTCGTCATGTAGAGAATACCACTTGGCCTTTCGCATTTGTTCCAAGGGCAAGGAAGGGAAATAGGGATCTTACTTAATCATGGGAATAAGATCTGGTCTGTTCTTGTTAATGACCGTGAACTTGCTGATGGGTGGGGCAGTTCTATGATGCTCACAATTTGCAGGCTAATTACAAAGTCGTACTTGGCTGCGAGGGCAGTTGGGTATTTTAGGTGTTTGTTCTTTATGAAAACAATACTAATGTGGTGTATCCATAGTCGAGACACTTTTCCCATTACCTGGTAAGATGATAGTTCTTATTATTATAACATGGACACCACACGGGTCAAACTAGAGGGACTATTTTGATAAATGGCTGTGGTTCATGTTGATCATTCGACTCTTTCGATACACCTTCTCTAACCAAAGGAGAGTAGGATTAAAGAAAGGTGGATAGTATTTGAGATTGTTATTTTCTGCAGGCGGCCTAAAGAGAAAAAGGAAGAAGTGGCTGAGCTGGATGCTGATCCTGAGCGAGATCAACGGACTGTTCTTGCTTATCAGGTATTGTAATGCTACGGACTTTCATTTGCATTACTTGGACTTCTTTGCTACTTGCACTTTGACAACACACGAATTTGTACAATTTTGCAGATATCTCTCAAGGCAGGTGAAAGAGATGTGTACGATTTCTTCTCAAGAGCTGGCAAAGTGAACTCTTAGTCCTTGTAGTCTCTCTAAAGCTTTAGATTTTAGATGATGTCTCCAATCAGAATTATTATTCTTTGTATGAATCTTTCTAAGTTCATTTCTATTGTTCACAGTATATTGGAAATTGTGAGATATGAGCTGGTTCCCTGTTGGGCCTTGAAAATTAGATGAAGTTGTGTTCAATATGGCAAGATCCTACGTCGTTTTATACAAATATTACCAGGTCAGAGTTCAAATTGAAGTAAGTCGATATGATCCGCACGATTAAAAATTTCATGGCTACATAGTGGTTATAGTTTCATTTGTACTTGTGATCCAGGTTGTGGTTATTGACAAAGAAAACAACTGTGAGAGACTGCACTATTAGATTTTGAAATTTTATGATTTCTTTGTTTTTTTTTTTGGTTACGCTCTTCCTGCGAAGCAATGAAGAAATTGAGTCAACCACTACATTGCAGTAGAGTTAACAGATAACTCTCTCTAAAACTGACTTTCCCGTGGACTGTTTCTTTACAACTGTGACATATCCTGGTAATTTCTTAAACCGCAAACAACACAAATACACCGGAAAATTTTAAACCAACAGGCGTCACCGAATGTGTGAAGCACGTGCCAGCTCACCTAGTAAGCTCAAACTAAAAACCCAATTCTCCAAAACTAACACCCCACTGGATCATTGCCCGAGTTTTGGTGAACAGCTTACGTCCGGTTTTAAAGTCTCTAATTTCGGAGTGTCAAAATGCCTTTGTGCCTAGCAGGCTCATTACGGATAATAATTTTTTGGCTCATGAAACTATGGAGTATATTCGTAACTGTACTAAAGGCAAGCAGTCTTGTTTTCCTCTGAAGTTGGACATGAATAAGGCCTATGATCGGGTGAAGTGGTTGCTGTTGTGTCCAATCTGGGGTTTAGTCCTACGTGGGTTAATCTCATTTTTTAGTGCATGTCCACGGTGTCGCTCTCTGTCTTAGTCAATGGGAGTCCATCAGTGGTGTTTAGCCCTAAGTGTGGGCTGAGGCAGGGCGATCCATTGTCGCCTTATTTATTTATATTGGTTAGTCAAGTTTTGTCTGTCAACTTGTCGCATTTCGGTAATTTTAACATCTGTAAAGGGGTAGCTGTGAGTCCTCACTCACCTCCTATTTCTCATTTGTTATTTGCGGATGATAGTCTTTTCTTTCTTAAGTACAACTTGGTGGAGGTCACGTGTTTGAAGGGGATTATTGATGCTTATTGTGATTTTGTGGGGCAGAAAGTTAATGACTCTAAGTCAGATATTTTTGTCAGTCCGAATATGTCCTTGAAGGACAGAGATGCTTTGAAAAGGGTGCTTGGTATTAAAATTGTTGCTAAACTTGGTATCTACTTGGGGTCGGATCTGGGCTTTTCAAGGAAAAAGGGGGAGTTGTTTCGGCATATTATTGACAGGTTTGAGGTGAGGCTGGCTAAATGGAGAACGCCTTCTTTGAACTTTGCGAGTAGGTTGATTTTAGCTAAGCATACTTTATCGACTATTCCTATATATTTGTTTTCTGTTTTTTGAGCTCCTGAAGGTTAGAGGCATTGTTATTAAATTTCTTTGGGGTAAAGGTGATCATGAAGGGATTTGCTGGAAGAAGTGGTCGGATTTATGCAAACCTATGCGCATGGGTGGGCTGGGGATTAGGGGTGGCTAAGCAGGCGTGGAGGTTGATTCGAGAGCCCAATTCCTTATTTGCAAAGGTTCTTCTTGGGAAGTACTGTTGGGGGAAGGAGTTTTTGGAGACTAGTCCTAAGCCTGGGTGTTCTTGGGGTTGGAGAAGTATTTTATGGGGTAAGGATCTATTAGTGAAAGGGCTAGCTTGGAAGGTGGGTAATGGGGAGCTTGTTAGTGTTTTTGGGCACCAATGGATACCCCAATCTCAGAATCCTTATTTGGGAAATCGTAAACCTGTGGGTGTGTGTTACTATGAGTTTAATTGATTGGAGTAATAGGATGTGGAGGAAACCTCTTATCCAGCAATTGTTTCCCAGGGAGATGGTGAGTAAAATTTTGTCCACTCACATTTCGAGGGATAAGTGTTATTGCACGCTTTCTCGGGATGGGAAGTTTTTGGTTAAGTAGGCATATTTTCTGGCCGGTTCGGGTGTTTTTGGTAGATTGGAAGAGGATGGTAGGGGAGTTATTCGAAAAAAGATTCGGGGGTTAAACTTACCACCTAAATTAGCTCTTTTTATATGGAAAGTTGTGCATAGGATTTTACCCGTTAAAATGGCACTGTTCAGAAGGAATTTAGTGATGATTTGGTTTGTCGTCGATTGAGCTTCTTTTTTTCTAGTGTGAGCATGCTAGAAGAGTGTGGAGGTTGTCTAACTTGGGTTTTGATTTCTCAGTTGGCAGCCCAGTTGGGTTTGTTGAGTGGTTCGCGGGATGGTTGGATACGGCTCCTGATAATGGTGCTATATTGGAGTCCATTGCTATTGTGTGGGCTATTTGGTGTAATCGTAATCAATCGATGTTTCGAAATTCTCAGGAGGAGGTTTCTTTGGTTTTAAAGAATGCATATTATGTTATGTGTGGCACTTTATTGCAGAAGCAGGTTATGATCGATGGTTGCTCCAATACTCATGCTGGTTAATAGAAGGGTTGTGCTGCAGATGGATTCAAGTGATGAGGGAAGTTGGGAAGCTGTAGAGGTGGTGGTAGATGCGGCTTGGAGGAAGTATTCGTGGAAAGGAGCTGTGGCATGGTGTCGTGTAGAGGATCGGATGGTGACGCTGTACAAAGGTATGGACAGAATTTTTGCGAGTTCGGCTTTCATGGCTGAGGCGTCAGCGGTACTCAAAGCTTTGGAATGGGCAAGGACGCGGAATTGGAAACCTGTAGAGATTGCTACTGATAGCTTGCTCGTGATCAAGGGTCTTATTGGTGTGGACGATGTTGATGTTTTTCTTAGGCCTGTGTTGTTGGATATTTTGTATGTTTCTAAGTGGTTTTCGTTTGTTTGTGTATCTAAGGTTCTGAGACAATTGGTTGGGGCAGCGCATGCTCTAGCCAAATCATGTATCAATTAATTTAGTTGAATGGATATGTTCAGTTCTTGTTGCTCAAAAAAAAAAAAAAAATATATATATATATATTCATAGTTTTTCGCGTGATTATTTGACTGTTTCCGAATTGAAATTAATCGCGTGACAATAAATTTCACGAGATGAGGGAATTAGCTAGGAAAAGTGTGCTACTTTTTCATAGTAAGGGAGAAAAAGAACAAACCATCAGAGTTGACTTCACTTGCATTATTCTTTGACGTAAGGCATGGAAAACTGGTTTTGCCCATGAGAATCTTCATCACCATTTTTTCTAAGAGAGAAATGGTAACTTTCCGATGTACAAAACAACTAGATAAAATAAAAATAGGAAGCAATGCCCAGTGGAAAGCTTGCCCAAACTTTTCTGACAACCCCCAAGACTTCATTAAGTTAACAAGAACGGAAATCTAACAGCCTCTCCACACTACGCCTGTTGGACCAGATTGGATCCGAATCCTTTAGGATCTGAATGTTGCAAACAAGAAACTGAATTGCAGAGGAACCATGCTCCGGGCCTAGCTCCAGAACTGTATCCTGCGACTAGAGATGTCCCATCTATCTTACAAATGTTGCATGTACCATAATGGTTAATGATGCGCGATAACAAATCTACTAATCATCTGCGTAAAAACATTCTACGGTACCAACCTCAGAAAAAATGCACACATAACAAGGCTCAAATGCCAATCAGGCCCACTATCATTCCATTATAAACTCATAGGTGAGAAATGTACAGATTTTGGACGGTGTTGAAAACCTTCCGTTCCCTTTCCTAATATACATAATGTACTTTTGAAAGCTCAACGTACTATTACATTCTTGTCAAAAAGTCACAACACAATGCCTCACAGATGACAGAACAGATAATTCGTACATAATATGATGCAGGCCAGTATTGGCTGAAAATGACTGAATCTCTAGGGCTGTTGTCTTCTCAGGGCACCATGATTCCTTGTTACCTGCAAACAAAGACTAATTACCAGTCGGACTTCAAAGAACTTTAGCAAGGGACAAAAGACTCGAAACCATCCCCTTAGAGGAAACTTTCACTTCAAAGTACCTTTAAACAGAAAAAACAAACCAAAGGCAACAACGGTTACGGAATAGGCATTCCTTGATGTATGGAGTATAAGACAGAACTGGGGGAAGACTTCTTTATTTTTTTCTGAGAATAACTGGGGAAAGACTTTGTGCACACTTTCTGAAAGGGTTTTCTTTTCGGTTCAAGATAATACTGTAGTTATCTAATTCTCAGTGAACAATGGAAGACAAGCTGCAAACTTGCAAGTAGCACATCCTCTTCTCCAAAGACTGTGTGTGTGTATATCTCCGGTATCTTTCTTGCATTATGTGTATTCCCTTTAAGGTACGGTGGTCCCCTATTTAGAGAGGGCCAGTACCTCAAGAAACCAACTTTAAAAAAAAATGTAACATGGTACTACCATAGCAATATCTAAACAAAGGCAACTACCGTTGACAGTTTATTGGCAATAGCACAAGTGAAAGCAGTGTGCTTCTCAAGGAAAGATTAGAATAGCAGAAAAAGAAGAGAAAGAACGCCTTTATTTCGTATATGCAGGAACTTTAATTCTTTAAGTAAAACAGCAACATCATAATCCACAAGCTAAAACTCATGAAGAATATCACCTACCCGAGGTTGAAACCTCTTGGAGTTGTCTGATTTTCTTCCTCGTTTAGATGATGCAGGAGGTCTAATTTGAGCAGCTCTTTTGGGCCCTTTGCCTCGAAGTGTTTCACCATCGTCCTTAAAAGTGTAAATACCAGATTTGATTCAGCAAGTGAAGCAATTAGTTAATAGAATCAACCTGATAAACTCGAAGCGAATC
Organism: Gaultheria prostrata; assembly: GCA_036023075.1. Lineage (NCBI taxonomy): Eukaryota > Viridiplantae > Streptophyta > Magnoliopsida > Ericales > Ericaceae > Gaultheria > Gaultheria prostrata. Next base: position 20,028 of record JAXBDA010000867.1, read on the forward strand.
AACTGCGACACGACATATTGAGCCAAAAAGTGCCTAAATTTCGGAACAAGGTATAACTAATTTTAAGCAGTGGCACAACTATGGTTACCATGAACTGATGGAGGGATGTACAAAAATAAATATGGAAAATGCAATTTTGAGAATCAGGTATGGTCAATTAGTTTTTTCCCTTGAGGGTTCAGAGATAGATCCAGAGAAGAAAGCCCACAGCCACCATGGGCACATGAAACATATGAACTAGAAAAAGCATCCACACTGAGTGCAAATAAGAAAATGAAAAACAAGGAAGAAGAAGATCATCCATACAGAGCTTTCATCAATTTCATTTACACCATTTTTCCACGCTTCATCACTTGAACCAGAATCCACATTATCCTCATCATCAGTGATGCTTCGAACTGCTGCTGCTGCTACATCTGATGCAGATCTGCAGTTACACAGTTTCTCATGAAACTTACTCTAGCAAGCATGAATGCTGACCAATTATGGTATTTCTCAAAAAAGTGGCAAGCGTGAATGTTGACCAATCAAAATAGCCCCATATTAGGATACATATCATGCATAACAAATGCAGTCAAACTGCTAAGCAGGACAAACCAGCCAATTGCCCTCCTCAACTTCTTCTTTAGTTAGATCTAGGGATTAGATCCCACTTGCAGTGAGGCATTACCATATAAACTACGAAATGCTATGCCAGTGTGCAATTATTTCTGATTTCTAAATTCTAAATTTCTAAATCAGTACACATCTTCTGCGCAACTGATACTTTGGCACCATTTCTGGTTAAGCGTGACTAATTCAAACCAAGCACAGGACCAATATTTAGCCAGCATTTGGCGACAGAACCTCAAAAACAAGCACCGTTGAATAGCATTCTCTAACACCTGGAAGAAGAATCTCCATTGACCATCGCATTGTGTCAGGGGGCCAAAACACTTTTTACATTAAAGTAAGCAACGCAGAGAGATTACTGTTGCTTTTCCTTAAAAAACTGCTTCAATAGCTCATTCATTTTTGTCTATTACCTACTTGTTTTGCATGTTGATTTATGAATAGACTAAAAGTTGCATGAAATCATATGCACAGTTCACACGCACGAGCGCGCACGCACCCACACACAAAGAGACAGAGAGGCTATTATATTTGCCTTTTTTTGTAATGAACATTAGCAGTCTCTAAGTATAAAAGAAAATTGGTTCCCTAGATACATCTCTTCTAGCAAACTATTCCCATAACTCATTTAATTTAGTCCCCTAGCAAATCATAAATAGGCATAGTTTCTCTGCAAGCATGTTACTCGAATTACTTGGCAGAGGTGGACCTGTACTAATTAACCATAACCTGGAAAATCAGTGCTTTTAATACTGTATACCCAGTGCTAAAGATATTGAAATGTAGATATTCAGCTAACAAATGCCCTTCTCAACCTATACCTGACATGGAGAAGAAAGAAAGAAATTTCAAACTTTGTAACGGAAAATATTGCCAGTGTAAGTGATTAGAAACACAGTAACCTCTGCGTAGGGCAGAATCCGATTGACGCATCAAGAGTTGTTTGCTTTAGGTTAGTAGAGCCCCTGCCTCTTCCCCTTCCCCTGCCCCTGCCACTTGTCGTCTTACCAACTTCTTCAGTCATGAGAGGAGCTGAAGGTATTGATGACCCTTTCCTACCTCTGCCGGCAGACTTTGAACCTGTAAATTGAGTGGTGTCCTCATCGTCACTGAAGGAAACTGCACTTCCAACTCCTCCAGCACTTCTAGTGTCCTGGGTATAACTGTAAATAAACGCCTCAACGGAGATTCAGAGCACTTGTAGTACAACCAAAACGAATGGGCAATGTGGACTCGATGTGATGTGGAATAATTACCTCAATAGTGGCCTGGGTAATTATGTTACATGGACCTTCATTTTGGCACCCGTGTCCCGTGTCGGACACGCGTATCCATTTTGGACACTCGGATTCTCCAATTGTATGATATTGACAGAAAAAGAATACCAAATTAGTTAGAAAAGCAATATTTCTAGACTTCCACTTGAACATGAAATAGAAAAAACGCATTTTTCTTAACTCTTCTTGTTTAAATACATTACTAAGTATAATTTACCATATATAACCTTATCTAATCAGGCAATATATACTACAAACAGGTATTCAGGACGTGTCCCCGTACCCGTACCCCACTGTTGGACACATATCCCAGTATCCTAAGATTTAAGTCTAGGAAGGTCCGACGTTTGGATATGCACCCGCACCCGATACTCGTACCCGACTCCATGTAACATAGCTGGGTATACTGTAAATAAACGACTCAACGGAGATTCAGAGCACTTGTAGTACAACCAAAACGAATGGGCAATGTGGACTCGACTGTGGAATAATTACCTCCAAGGACTGTGAAGTAGATGTGAACTGTGGCTGTGGTTCCTTAGAGTTTACTGACCTTGCCCTCACACGTTCCTACTAATGTCAAGTGTCATCACTATAGATAACCATTGGCTTCCTGGGGAGTCTAGTCAGCCCTTTCTCCTAATAACCAAATGATTTTCCGACAGACATTGAAAGAGGCAGTAATGGCAAAGTAAATAACTGCAGAATTGTATCATTTTCCTTCTTCTCAACAAAAATCCAACAGGTGTCAGAATTCTAGTATTGTTACAAGAAGACGAGCAGCATTGCTTATACAATCAGGAAGAAAAGATACAACACTGACCAATGAGGCATCAGAAGTGGGCTCAGTGGACTGCTCAGTTTTGTCAGCCTCACATGATTCCTTGTCATCTGAGGGAGCCAAATTCTTTTCTTCCATACCAGTTTCCTTCGGAACTGGAATTGAACCGCAGAGAGAATCAGTTGACGAGGAAGAAGCTTCTACCCCAGACCCCATCTTTGCTACAGAATTCAAAACCTCAATCATCATGTCTACTCCAATCCCACGCAATGAAGATGCATGGCGCATTAGTTCATCAATACTACTGGACAAAGATCAGGGAGTATCACCAGTAAGGGCATGCAGCTACGACCTTGTAGTCAATATTTTCACAAAGCACCTTAAAGCATTGCGATCTTTCACAACCTGAAGACCATTGTTATTGAGACACAAAGCATCCAAGGACTGAGGTACGCATGTTATGGCTTCTGCGGAGCAGAGGACGCCATCCATTATAGCATCTATAAAGGCAGTTAGAAGACCAGCTGCTTATAAGATGGGAAACAAGTAGGTTCTTTATGAATAAGATGACTCATGACAGTTGCCGCAAGTGAGAACACCCCACCACCAAAATCTTTTGCTCTTGTAAAGATGCTACATAAGCACTGGGGCAACAAATGCTCCTCAGAGATATAAACACAAGCAGTGCTTCCCGGGGCATAGGTACCCAGAGATATGGCACGTAGTAAGGCTTCCATCATTGGCCACCTCAGCACCTACCTGTGAACTGCTGCATCCAGAACTATCTACCGCAGTAGAAACACATTCCTGCTTTGAACCATTCATGAAGATTCTTCATTTCATCCACACGACTCAAAATGGAGGGTCAAACCAAGCTCATAAGCGATCGGCTGATCTATCATCTATAGCACGTCCCTAAAATCCAAGGCATGCATTCAAAGAAAATAACAAACAAAGAAGAAAGATAACTCTAAATTCAAAGAAGCATCTCTTATTGTGTACTTTCCAATTGTGTTCTTCAAGAAAGATGCCAAAGTTGGCAGGCAACCCTCAAACCACATCTGCATTGGTGGAAGCAAGTAGAGAAGAAAGATGATGCTGCATCCAAATAACAAACAAAAAGTGAATTTCATACTATAAAAAAGAGGATACATAAGTCACTGACAAACGGAAGAGACGTGTACCATAAGCCCACCCAGAATGCCGTCAAATATAATCTGCTCCCACGAATCGAAGTATGAATGGATCGTAAACCCAGCCTTTGCAATGAGTCCTACTGAAGTAATTGACATGACAAGGAAATAAAAGACAAATCCAGTCAAGCAGGTAAACCACAAACAACCCTGAGAGTGCACAATCAGAAGCTACCTAGTAAGTCTGGTTAGCATCTATCTTAGGCTTTGTTTCGGTAAGAGCTGGACCCGTTGGTTGCAGATGTAAACAATCCGCAGTTCATAAAAATTATATTACGGGACTAATAGTTGAGGATATAACAAATCTAATCCCTTACAAATTTGCTAAAGGTCCCATTCACTATCATCACATCCTCCTATATTCAGAATACAGAGGTTGATGGGGCTCATTTTCCAAAGCAGGAAAATAAATGTACAAAGTTACTAACAAACCTGTAATAGATAGCAGTTCAAAAAAAAAAAAAAAAAAACCTGTAATAGATTGCTTTCATATTGTTCTGCATATTCTCAGCATTGAAGGTTGGCAAATCATTCTCAGACGAACCTGAATCATCATGCCCTTTCAAATTCTAATATAAATGTGACAAATTAGTCAACCTCTTATCCACATGGGATTCAACACACCTATACATATTCACAAGCATGTCTTCTATAACACATTTTCTTGATGGCAGAACTAAAAATATAGGAACCAGAGTAATATTATGAAGAAATGTGGCAGACCAAAGAAAAGTTGTCGTAATGTGGCAGACCAAAGCAAAGTTGTAGTAGTAGTGCAAGGGTGATAATGAGGAGAGAAAAATGTTACGCGCGACTCACATACTCCCTCCGTCCCGTTTTGTTTGTCCATTTTCCTAGATCGTGTTATCGGTCAATTGCTTAATTAAAAATTGATACGGTCTAGACAAACAAAATGGGTAAGAGAAAGTATCATTTTCCACCAGCTTATTAATGTGGTATAAATAGATCGACAACATTGCAACTTGACTTAAAACACGAACGCATGCTGTTGTTTGATCAGCAAATCTTATTTGTAATGGTAGACATAGAATTCAATAGCCACTCTGATGGAGATGGGAATTGTTGCAGTCATTTTCAGCATTGAATGGTTCTAAATTATTATCTATTGTGGCTCGAATAACAAAAAAAACTAATATCTATTGTGGCTCTGAAAAAATTAGGAAAAAAATGTCACCATTAAAAATCTACGATCCAGCCCTGTAGAATGAGCTAATTTTTCAAGAATATGTGCTCGGAATCAATATCTTTCACAAGTAATTGAAACGAGGAGAGAGAGATCGAACCTCCTCCGCGTGATTCGAAGCTCGTCGGACCTCCTCCTCGCAGGACGTGGAAGCGTCTTCTTCGTCAGTGTGGTACGCACTGGTGGTGGTGGTCGTCGCCTTCTTCTGTATCCAACGAGTGGTGAAAATAATGTGGAATTTTGTTTTTTTATTTATTTTCCACGTCATGACACAGGTTCAACCTATGTCATGACTAAAACGACGTCGGCTGGTGTTGGCGGAATTTTGTTTTTTTTTTATTTTCCACGTCATGACATAGGTTGAACCTATGTCATGACCAAAAAACGACGTCGGTTGAAGAAATCATTTTAGTTCTAAAACACTACACTTGGGTTTTACGAGGACGATTTCTACTTATATTGACCATTGTTTAATAATCCAAGACATTCTTCTCGTATAAATTATTATAATGTAGATGATGTACGAATATCTCGTAAATAAAATATATTTTAGTACTTGATCTAAATGAATTTTTATTTCTTGAAGCGGATATGGATACATTGAAACATATCCTCTTTCATATCAACAACTCTTAAGGTAGTTTAAAGACACTTTCTATCAATCTCAGTGATATTTTAATAATTTGAGACATTCATATTGTAGAACGTAGAAAAATAAAATTCAGGTAAAAATTTCATTTTAATTAAAAATGAATTAATAATTGATCTTAATGATTTTATGTTTATTAAAATAGGCTTTGCTGTACTGAATAATTACATAATAACAGGTTTTTTTCCCCCCCCGGATAATAACAGGTTTCAACATAAACATGTTCTCGCGTTTCCCTTCAGAACTGACGACGTCGTCGACGGTGCGGTGAATTTCTCTCCCTCCGATCAGAATTATCTCCGAGAAATGAAGGGTCGGCGCCGACGTCGGTTTGATTTTGGATTCGCCGACGATGAAGAAGGTGAGTAATTACGATCTTAATTCCTCCTTTATGGAAGAGGACACTTTGGGATTATATGCAAATTTTGCTCTGATTGATATTGTTCTTGACTTTCAGGAGAACTCTATGAACAAATAAATCTTGAACTGGAAAGCGCGTTGAACAAGTAAATTTTGTTCGTGAGTAATTACGATCTTGATTGGAACAAAGTAAGCATGTATGGTTTTGTAGAGGCAAATACAAAAGAGCCACTAAAGCATTCTGAAGTCTTACAATTTTCTACCTGCTTTGACCCCTTTCCTTTCTTTATAATTGAAGAACATTTTCGGCATTTTGCGAAGGGCAAAAAAAAAAAAACTGATAGCAAACTTGGAATTCGACATTCAACGTAGCTTTTTGATGTCTTTTTTGCTTCATGTTGACAGTGCGCCATTGTGAAGCGGTTTACTTGATTCATGTGGACCATGTGAAGGAGGTTGAGAATGTGAATTCAAAAGTGCAAGGTAAATTTTTTACCCTCATCTCTGTTATACCTTCCTTTTTATTCAATTTTAATGAAGCTTCTAGGGCATATGTTCACCAAATCTTTTCCAAATGTATTAAATTGATGTGTTGGAAAATTGTTAGGCATATTGTAGCTTTTTCAATTTTAAGCCACTTGTTGAAATGCCAATTTCAACAATGCTATCTACTTTCTGTCTTTATATGAATATACAAATTCTATTGTTTTGGAAGGAAAATGAAGGGATTAAATAAAGTAGGAGACTGTGTACTTCTGTATGATAGCAATATTTATGTGATTGCTTGCTTGCCGAGTAAATACGGACTCAACACATTTGTTGAGTTAGTGCAAGGCAAGCTACTTGTTGAGGCTATAGGAGTATTTTTGTGTTTAAGCTAGTCAGAATATGTAAATTTCTCAAATGGCTAGGTTTGCTAACTGTAGACGGAGTCACAGACTTAGGGATAAGGCAAATTCGAACGGAATCCCACACCATCAGCTGCATCACTCATCCTGTAAAGTTTTTGTAAATTAGTTTTTTTATTTTTTTTCCCTGGTAGGACTGGTCATGTTTCAGTATCAAGGAATAGCTAAAATAGATGGAGGGTTGGAGTACATAGTGTAAAAATTGGGCAGACAAACTAAAGATGGTACTTTCTTTTTGTGTAGTGTGGCTGGCAAAATGCCTAATAGGTTAGTTATGTGAGTTTAGATGAATACGAAAAACACTAGCTCTACCTTATCCTAAGCTTATGTGTATAGTAACTCATACACAATAAAGCTATTGAAGGTCTTGTGTCAAACTGAGCTTCACCATGTTGAGATTTTGTAAGCATAATATGAGAATATACACGTACGCATTTTTTTAGGTATATTTGTGTACGATTTCTAAAGGCCCATGTGTCCAAGTACGTGCTAGGCCAGTGACAGAGTACTGACAATCCTAGGTCCCTCCTTAAGCTCATCATTGGGCTTAGCCTTGCAGACATAAGTTCTTGGTTGCCTTTCCCTTGGAAGCCGGTTTTTAAGCCGGTTTGTTCTTTTTCATAGTAAGGGAGAAAAAGAACAAACCATCAAAGTTGACTTCACTTGCATTATTCTTTGACGAAAGGCATGGAAAGCTGGTTTTGCCTATGAGCATCTTCATCACCCCTTCCATCACCATTTTCACTAAGAGAACTAGATAAATAAATAAATAAAAAGGAAGCAATGCCCAGGGGAAATCTTGCCCAAACCTTTCCAACCACCAACAAGACTTCATTAAGTTAATAAGAACCGAAATCTAACAGCCTCTCCATATTAGGCAATGGACCGGATTGGATCCGAATCCTTTAGGATCCAAATGCTGCAAACAAGAAACTAAATTGCAGAGGAACCATGCTCCGGGCCTAGCTCCAGAACTGTATCCTGCGACCAGAGACGTCCATCTATCTTACAAATGTTGCATGTACCTTAATGGTTAATAATGCGCGATAACAAATCTACTACTAATCATTTGCATAAAAACATTACTCCCTCCGTCCCTTTTTAAATGTGTACAATGGGAATACGTGCAATTTCAAACCCCTAAAAAATATATTTTTCTATACAATTTTATGTCTTTCTTTACACCAAATTAAAGTGCTCAAAGAGTACTTTAATTTGGTGCAAAAAAATTTCAAAATTTTTGAGTAGAAATACATTTTTTTACGTCCTAAAAAATACACGTTTCCCAAAGCACACATTTAAAAAGGGACAGAGGGAGTATATAGTGCCAACCTCAGACAAAATGCACACATAACAAGGCTCAAATGCCAATCAGGCCCATTATCATTCCATTATAGGTGAGAAATGTACAGATTTTGAACGGTGTTGAAAACCTTCCATTCCCTTTCCTAATATACATAAATGTACTTTTGAAAGCTCAACATACCTACTATATTCTTGTCATAAAGTCACAACAAAACGCCTCACAGATGATAGAACAGATAATTCGTACATAATACGATGCAGGCCAGAATTGGCTGAACATGATTGTAATCTCTAGGGCTGTTGTCTTCTCAGGGCACCATAATTCCTTGTTACCTGCAAACAAAGACTAAATTACCAGCCGGACTTGAAAGTAATTTAGCAAGGGACAAAAGACTCAAAACCATCCCACTTAGAGGAAATGCAACAATAAAGTTCCTTTAAACAGAAAAAACAAACCAAAGGCAACAACGGTTACGGAATAGGCATTCCTTGACATATGGAGTATAACACACAACTGGGGAAGACTTTTTTTTTTTTTTCCTGATAATACTGTATCTATCTGATTCTCATTGAACAATAGAGGACAAGCTGCAAACTTGCAAGTAGCACATCCTCTTCTCCAAATATTTGTCACTAACTAGGGCATCAATCACAACTTAATCTCTAGTTAGTGGTTGATCTGAAGTATCAATTTCTCTCTCCGTGTGTTCCCTTTGAGATACGGTGGTCCCCTATTTAGAGAGGGCCAGTACATCAAGAAACCAACTTGACAAAAGCAGTGTCCTTCTCAAGGAAATATTAGAATAGCAGAAAAAGAAGAGAAAGAACGCCTTTATTTCGTATATGCAGCAAATTTACTTTTTTCAGTAAAAAGCAGCAACATCATAATCCACAAGCTAAAACTCATGAAGAATATCACCTACCCGAGGTTGAGACTTGTTTACTCTCCTCGTATTGTCATCATCATCGTCGTCGTCGTCGTCTTTACTCATGAGCATTTTATGGATTGAAGATGAAGCGTTGGAGTTGTCGGATTTTCTTCCTCGTTTAGATGATGCAGGAGGTCTACCCCTTGGAGCAGCTCTTTTGGGCCCTTTCCCTCGAAGTGTTTCACCATCGTCCTTAAAAGTGTAAATACCAGATTTGATTCAGCAAGTGAAGCAAGTAGTTAATAGAATCAACCTGACAAATTCAAAGCGAACAAACTGCGACACAAGATACTGAGCCCAAAAGTGCCTAAATTTCGGAACAAGGTAACTAATTTTAAGCAGTGGCTCAACTATGGTTGCCAAGAACTGATGCAGGGATGTACAAAAATAAATCCGGAAAATGCAATTTTGAGATCGGGTATGGTAAATTAGTTTTTTCCCTTGAGGGTTCAGAGATAGATCCAGAAAAGAAAGCCCACAGCCACCTTGGGCGCATGAAATGTATGAACTAGAAAAAGCATCCACGCTGAGGACAAATAAAAAAATGAAAAACAAGGAAGAAGAAGATAATCCATACAGAGCTTTCATCAACTTCATTTACACCATTTTTCCATGCGTCATCACTTGAACCAGAATCCACATTATCCTCATCATCAGCAATGCTTCGGACTGATGCTGCTGCTGCAACTGATGCAGATCTGCAGTAACACAGTTCCTCATGAAACTTACTCTAGCAAGCATGAATGCTGACCAATTATGATGTTTCTCAAAAAAGTGGCAAGCGTGAATCTTGACCAACCAAAATAGCCCCATATTCGGATACATATCATGCAAAACAAATGCAGTCAAACTGCCAAGCAGGACAAACCAGCCAATTGCCCACCTCAACTTCTTCTTTAGTTAGATCTAGGGATTAGATCCCACTTGCAATGAGGCATTACCATATAAACTACGAAATGCTATGCCAGTGTGCAATTATTTCTGATTTCTAAATTCTAAATTTCTAAATCAGTACACATCTTCTGCGCAACTGATACTTTGTGGCACCATTTCTGGTTAAGCGTGACTAATTCAAACCAAGCACAGGCCAATATTTAGCCAGCACTTGGCGACAGAACCTCGAAAACAAGCACCAATGAATAGCATTCTCTAACACCTGGAAGAAGAATCTCCATTGACCATCGCATTGTGTCAGAGGGCCAAAACACTTTTTACATTAAAGTAAGCGACGCAGAGAGATTACTGTTGCTTTTCCTTAAAAAATGCTTCGATAGCTCATTCATTTTTCTGTTACCTACTTGTTTTGCATGTTGACTTATGAATATACTAAAAGTTGCATGAAATCATATGCACAATTCACATGCAATAGCGTGCGCGCACACACACAGAGACAGAGAGGCTATTATATTTGCTTTTTGTCGTAATGAACATTAGCAGTCTCTCTGTGTAAAAGAAAATTGGTTCCCTATATACATCTCTTCAAGCAAACTATTCCCGTAAATCAGTTAATTTATTCCCCTAGCAAATCATAAATAGGCATAGTCTCTCTGCAAGCATGTTACTCGAATTACTTGGCAGAGGTGGACCTGTAGTAATTAACCATAACCTGGAAAATCAGTACTTTTAATACTGTACAGTGCTAAAGATACTGAAATGTAGATATTCAGCTAATGAAAGCCCTTCTCAACCTAAACCTGACATGGAGAAGAAAGAAATGAATTTCGAACTTTGTAACGAAAAATATTGCCAGTGCAAGTGATTGAAACACAGTAACCTCTGTGTAGGGCGGAATCCGATTGACGCATCAAGAGTTGTTTGCTTTAGGTTAGTAGAGCCCCTGCCTCTTCCCCTTCCTCTGTCCCTGCCCCTGCCTCTTGAAGTCTTACCAACTTCTTCAGAATCATGAGAGGAGCTGAAAGGTACTGATGACCCTTTCCTACCTCTGCTGGCAGGCTTTGAACCTGTAAATTGAGTGGTGCCCTCATCGTCACTGAAGGAAACTGCACTTCCAACTCCACCAGCACTTCTAGTGTCCTAGGTATAACCGTAAATAAACACCTCAGCAGAGATTCAGAGCACTTGTAGGACAACCAAAACAAATGGGCAATGTGGAACCGATGTGATGTGGAATAATTACCTCCAAGGACTGTGAAGTAGATGTGAATTGTGGCTGTGGTTCCTTAGAGTTTACTGACCTTGCCATCACACGTTCCTGCAAATGTCAAGTGTCATCACTATGGATAACCATTGGCTTCCTGGGGAGTCTAGTCAGCCTTTTCTCCTAAAATGCCCACGTGATGCCAGAGAACCTTGGATCAGCATGAAAAAATTGCACCCATTTCTCTCTAATTACTTTATTCATAAAGGATAAATGCACGTGAATTCAGACAAATGTTGATTAACAAAAAAGCTGTGGTCAAAATGGAAAGGTAGAAGGGCATATATATAAGTGCATGTGTTATGGAGAGAAAGGGTGTTTGTCGTATCCTATCCAACAAATCCTTATTCTTAATCAGAACAAGAAGCTATTATATGCAAATATACTTTCTTCCGTGGCTAAGAAACAATGAACTCTAGATTTATCTTAGGAAATCCATAAAGAATTTCGATTTCCAGTGTTAGGTCATCATGTCAAAGATCGAGCTTTCTATCTCTGACCACCTACGATCGTTTGTGGTACACACAACAAGGCATATATATTTGCCATACGGTTGGTTTAGATTGCATGTTGACAATCGGTTAACCTTAATTAGACAAGAAATGGACCTACAGAAAAGTAAGTTAGTGCGAGGATAGTATGTCTCGCAGGAAGGGAAGATCAAGTTCACCATAACATACCTTTACAGCAGTTGCAATCAATGTTATCAATCTTGTACCGGTCAGCGTACTGTTTTCTCTATTGGAATGGTACGTACCGGTACCGGAGTCCATCTCGGTACCATTTTGGATTTACCGCGACTAATATTTTATAGGTTTTTAATATATTTTTTTATCTTCATAAAAACTTGAAGTAGAAAAAATAAAAACAAGTTCCATATTAATTCAAAGTACCTAATTTCTATATATCACATATACTCCCTAGTCCCTACAGTCCTACACACAAGTCTGAAGGCCATTATTTCATTTGCATGTGTAGAGGATAAAACCTTCCTCATCATTTACCACAAAAGAAAGAGACCAGATCGGGAAAAAAAAAACAGGAGAGAAAAAACTCCATGGCTACCGGCGAGAAAGCTAATGTTCATCAATCTCACGTTTGTGTCTTCCTCTCTCCTTTCTATCTTCTCTCCTCTCCTCTCCTCTCCTTTCTATCCTTTCCTTCCAATTTTCGGTTCATTTTGGCATGAAATTACTCTCAATACTGTGCGCGTTTTGTACCGGCCGAAATCTGGAAAATGACTGGAACAGCCGAATTAGCCCGGTATTATGGGCGGAACGGAAGACAGAGTGTACCGTTTTCCTTCCGGTACGGGATGTCTCGGCCAGTAACGGCTGGTACGGGATGGGACTGATAACACTGGTTGCAGTACCCATCATTAAAGAATAACCTGTAAAGAACCAAAAAGAACATTAACATTTTCAGCCACTTGCCTCCAAGCATTCTCCAACTTTAAGAATAAGATCTTCCTCTTCGAAATTTATAGTATCTGCATCTCTAGCAATTTTATTCTGCATAGACAAAAGGTAATGTAAGCATTAGCAAACCAATTCTGAAACTGTAGACATGTGAAACAGGCACAAGCAGAACAAACCATAAAATATTTAACATTGATATCCAAGAGCCAGATGCTCATATTACTTTTAATGTCATCCCAAGGCTCCCTGCAAGTTTGCCACAAGAACTGAAGAAGCAAGATGGAATGGAACACTCACACGCGTTTCTTCGAGGTTGTACTTCACACAAGAATAGAATGCCATTTTGTCGTCCTTGTTAACAAAATTGTGGAGTGCAACGTCCAAATCATTAACTGGAAGAATCTCCATTTTCTGTAGAATTTGTCATCAGTCAGAAGACCATAATGCAAATAGAAATTGTATAAACAAGCATATAGATGTCATACAGCTGAAGAGTCTGACCTAATGAACCTTGTCATTGTCATATTCCACTTTAAAAGAACAACAAAAAACAAACAATGCTTGTACAAACCAGAAACCCTTATAGGGAATGGCAATAAAGAGTAGAGACAATGCCTAATTGGGGACCTCATGTAAGTTGCGAAACCATAAACAGAAAAGGCATTCCCATCTTTCACTTTGTAGAAAAATGAAAATAGGCTTGCCTGTTCAATATAATTTACAGTATCCAGGGATCAAAAGGAATGTATTCTTTTTCACATTAATGGTGTTCATTAACCAGAGCTCCACTGTAAAGTGCATGATGTGAAGTACCAAATGAATTAACATGTCAATAACTTAACTACAGAAAAACAAAAGAATGAAACTTGATCAGTACCAGGTTGTTCTCAGCAACCAAAGCCTCTATATTTTGTTGATTTAGTTCTTCAGGTCGAAGCCGTTCAGAACCATCGATTTTAGCTACATCACAGGAATAAACACATGGTCTTCTATCACCATCGAAGAACCAAACCAACACACAAACAAGTGAAAAGATTGGGAGCCCGTAATAGCATAAAAAATACCTTCACTTCGACCTTTTTTGGAAGCCTTTGAGAATATGAGAATATCCTGGGGGTTTGCAACCTACAAGTTCAATAAAGAGTTTTAGATTTTGATTCAAGTGCAAGGAAAAGAAAAACGAAAAGGGAAAAAAGCACCTTGAGATCAAGGGAAAACTACAAAGAGAAGGAAACAACACATTCTCATCCTTACAAGTTTACTAGAAGATAGAAAGTACCTTCCCCACGTACTTTTGCCCAAACCTTTGAGGATTTATTGTCATAAATCCAGAATAGTCAACCTGTCAAATCAAACAACACAGAAAAGTAGGTAATGTAGAATATAGAGATGGCAAAAGGAGCTCAGATATGCCAATTTCAAAATCCCTTTTTCCAAAGCATCCTTCAACGCAAAAAAGAAGAAGAAATATTACCTTTACTCGGACCAAAGGAAGCTTGACATCTGATCTGTTAATACAATTTTGGCTAGACTTGTCAATCATATTTCTGACCTAAAAAGTGTAACGTATTTAATTCACATTTTTCGGAAAAAATAGTACAGACATCAGAACAACTACCATAAGCAGCTAAAGAATGGTAGAAATAAGATAAAATTTCTTGCCAATGCAAGGATGCGACATTAGGAAGAAAAAAGTTTACCACTTTGTCCAAATGTTCGAGCATTGAGTTTTGATCATTAGGATCAATGTCAGCTTCGTCCTTTAATACCACCTGCTTATGAAGATTGGGAAATTAAACACGTGACTTATGAGTTGAAAATCAACACCTTTTGACTTACCTCGGCATATTCAAAAGGCCTAACCGAGTTTAAAGGTATCTTGGTTGGGCGATATTGATTTCCCTGTACATAAATTCACCAAAAATGCAGAGTGACGTAGCTCAGCAAATCAGTTGAAGAACAAGAAGCAACAACTATTGCCTCATACAGGAATAAGACATCAATTTTATCCAGAATGGTTCATGTAGAACAGTCCAAAGACAACCTTAATCTCCAAAAGAAGTACATGCTTCGGTTTTGATTCTCCATCAATTAATGATGTTGCAACAGAAGAGCCTGGCTGAGTAATGTGGAAACCCATACCTGGAACTTCCTGTTTCATAAAAGACCATAATGAGATACCATAACAAATTCAATGATAAGGAAATAACTATATCACTGACACCTGAGGGCCAACAAGACATTCGTGTTCATGTCCCCACACAATGAAGTCCAGAAAACGTGGCAAAAAATGCTCGTTGATGGCATTTTTAGGATTTGTTTTCACCCTGCAAAGGACATAGGAAAGATCTGAACTTCATAAAAGTAAAATAACATTGAAATCTATTAATTGAGCACCTTCTATGCACCTGAAACACATAGGGATCACTGATTTACAAGATAAAAAAAAAACTTCCACTCTTCATGCAGGATAAAATTCCATCTCTAAGAATAAGTAGAACCTGTTCTGATGAAGTACTAGAATGTTGAACCAGTCTGATACTTGACATCCTTCTTGAGGTTCAGGTCGCATCCACTGTACAGCATGCGGTGTCTGACATTTCAAAAATACAAATAACAAACATTTCACGGGTGTTGAAGCCAATAAAGCTCTGAAAACCAATTATCTGAAACAAGTACCTGAAACATCCTATTAAGCCGTTCATCTCTAATGTTTCCAAGGCCATACAGAGCCACGGAGGTTGAACCCTGTGATTCAAGTTGGAAGTTACTGAAGTTAGTTAATGCATATCCATAGCCTCTGGTTAATTGAATCTACTGACAGCCTCTGGATAACTGAATCTACTGACAGACCTTCCTGATGAGAATTGGGTATAGAGCGATCTGCCCTACACCAGAACCTCCAAGAACCATTTTCCCAAAATAGTTCACCAGATTGCATGCAGAAAGGATATCAACTGCTGAGAGGTTGTCCTGTCCCAACAACAGAAAACAACCAAGTAATATTCAAATCAAAAGTCACAGACCAGGTGTTTTTTTTTTTTTTCAGATTGTCAAATATGACTTCGAAGATGAAATGCATGAGCACCTCAACCAACTAATATAGCGAAAATAAGTTGCAAATCTAGTTTGAGAACAGAAAGAAAGAAAGAAGAATACTTGGCAAGTTTAACATCTGACAAAATTTCCAGTTAAAAAACTAAGTGAGCATTTCAAAGTAGCATTAAAGCCAACACTAAATCCACGTGATCAACAGGACAGGCCCAACCATACAAGTGGAAATATAGAACATTAAACTGAACACACAATACCACTCCAGCTGGATCATCATGATTTCCATGAATGCTGAACACTGGCATGCCAACATTGAAGTGAGGATCCTCGTAATTTACATGACCAAACCTGTTAACATCAAAAAGTCATTACAACATGAAAACTGTCTTCCAAACGCAGAGACTAATAAAATTTCAAATTCAAATATGCACAAACACCCGAACTCATATCTATGTACAGCTAAACACCGCTTTTTGTACGAATACATCTGTATGATGTTTGCAACAATGCGCGCGCACACACACACACTGATTGCCACTTTGCAATCTTCTCTTCTTAGAAAGAAATGAAAACTCTAACAAAATAACAGAAAGACCTGCGTCTATTTAAATAGAAATAGAATCCAGGGAGGCAAGGAGCGCAATGAGCTTATAATTTTCTCCAAATTTTAAATGGAGCAGTTGAAAAAAGGCACAATGGCACATACTCAATAGTCAATACAATGGACACAGCAATAAATCCGGGCATCTATGGAGGATAATCAAGTTCTGTACTTCTGTTAAGGCACTAAGAGGGTAAAACAGATGGGAAACTGCAAAAAAAAAAGAAAAAAAGCTTTTCTAATATACTCTCAAGTAAAGAAAAACAGTTAAAAATTATTTAGCAACCCCACATCAGTACATCAATACAGAAATAGGAAAAGATTAATTGTTTCTAAGTATAACAAACCCAGCACAAAAATAAGTAATTACGAGTTTGCAAAGTTGACAGTTTGGTCGCTGACAACTTGGAACTGCACTGGCTGATCATTGAGACAATGGCGACGCAGAATTTCAATGGCTTTCACCAATGTTGACCTTGAGGGCTTATTCTCGTGGAAAAGGTCACCACCAAGGAGCAAGAAATCCACCTGATGCCAAGTTAAGATTCAGTGATAGTGCAATAACGTGTAATATGAGCATTGTTGGGATAATAAATACGTTCTACAACTACTATGATTAGCATAGGAAAAAAGTTAGAAATTTCGCCATATGATCAGCCTTGGGACTTATTGAACTTAGTCTAAAGTACATCTGAACCTGGTCCACAATTCAGAAATCAGAACAAGCTTTCCCATTTAACACAGGTGCCATGAGAAAAGCTAAGAATAAGGGATCAACCAAGCAGACGGAAGAAGTAGGGAAGAGGCCAAGAAGAAGAAGCAGCCAGGGCTTCAGGAGGAGTTCAATGTGACAACTGCGACTAGTCCATGCACGTAGGGGCAGAGGGAGACTAAGTAGAATGGAAAATCACAGCATTGAATTTGGACCTATGAAAGCTTATCAAAGAAAATACCATCATTTCAAAACAAAAACGAAAAGGAAAACACATAACCTGCTTTTGCTCTGCTATTGAGCATATCTCTTCGAATGCCTGGAATGAATCATGCCGGCGTATTTCATCCTTTTCCATATATCCCAGATGACAATCCGTGGCAACAAGTATCCGCAGTGTACTTTTGACATCCTCCCTGAAATTCTTTCTTTATTAAATTAAGAAAATGAATTTCATTGCGTAGCGCATGAAACATACCATAATTCAGAACCACATGCAAATTTGAATATGATTCACATGTAAAAAGCATACAAGTATGTAAAGGTACATCATCATTCCTTTATATGAATGTAGATAAGCTAAAAAGAGAAGACATACACAAGGGAGATCCACAAAATGCCATTCCACGGAAAAGAGGAAAGATCTAGTAACCTATCACACACGGGAATGCATACAAGACAGATCACTAAAAAGCCCCTTCTGGGTAATTTATATGTTTAATGAGCCAAAGAATATTTGACCAAGGACTATTGTCTTTCCAACTTGGGGTTCAAATTAATGCAAAAGTAGTGTCGGGTAAGGGTACATATCTAAGTGTCAAACTAATCTACTTAACATAATAAGGACACGGGGACACCGTAAAAAAATACACATTTGTCACTGTATTTATCTTGTTCGTTGTATTTATCTGATTTCCTCATGCAATTGGTATCAAAACTATTGTGGACTATTTCTTGCATAATATGAGAGGGTTCTCCATAATTCAACCGCAAACACAAATACTAAATATGTTCTTTAGATGAATGTCCAACTAAAAATGTTGGACACATCCCATACCCTTCCCACAGTATAACATACAGTATACTGCAATATAGAACTTGTTCTTCGACCTTAGCCAGCTAATTAGTACAGAACATAACCTGTGAAAATATGCATGAAACAAGTTTTACCTCGATGAGTCACCCATGCGAGCTCAAAGTTCCACTTCAAGAGACCTACAATAACACATCAATCAGTTAGCAAATTCAACAGGAGTTTTTTGAAGCCCAGATATAGCCCAGAAGCCATTTTCCAGTCTCCAAGATTGAGCTAAACAGTTCCATATAAGCAAATATCTCGATCTCGCCCTATTGTGCTTTTCAACCGCTAGAAACTGAGGTGCTCACCTTTGGACTTTGGAGCCGTGCCAAGGTGGCCCAAATTTTAGACCTTTGTTATACAGTTACCACACGCACGAACTCGCACTAAACCCAACTAGAATGTGGAAAAAACAAATTAAGCAATAGATCTCAACAATTATGAAGCACCGACATTCCTATGTATCGCCATCTCCATGTCGGACACTCCTGGGACGCACGACGCACCGGGGACACATGAGGCGACAAGCCACTAAATTATTTCATGTTGAGACAAACCAGGGACATACCGAGACCAATATGTGGGACACGGCAATGTGATTTTCATAAATTTTAAAGGCTTTTTCAGAGTAAAATATTTCTGACTTCAAAAGCATTAGACCAAAAGTGTAATATACCATCGGTCGATGATGCATTCGATAGGAGTCCTAATCTAAACATTTAGTGGTTACAATGTAGGTTTAGATTACACAAAGATTTGTTTAAAAAATTAATTGTGTCCCCTGCCGTGTCCGTGTTCCCATATTTTTTAATTGCCATGCCACGTATTCATGTTTGTATCCGCTCTACACATCTCAACAAAAAATCAACACTCACAAGATTTAGACAAGTTGAGCAAGAAAATTAAAATTAGCTAGCACTAACATCAATTATATCGAACATGTTTAGCAAAAACTAGCATAAAGACACTTAAATTACTAGTTTCGCAACTCAAAAACAAAACAATACATTATTTATCATTGTAAAATCATTCCTGCAGACCTCGTTCAGAATTTTCGCCCTAAGCCTCAAACAGGCTCGAGCTGCCTTGTATTAATCTGAACGTTTGAAGCTAGAGAAGGAAACAATAAGGAAAAAAATGAACTCAGAAAAACCCTAGGATCAACGTAATCTCAAAAATGAATGAAATAGCAAGCAGTAAGCGAGATAGAAGAGCACAAATATGCAACCGACTGAGTTCGACCAATGAGAATGCAGTACATAGTAAAAATGGAAACTCGAATCATCACCACAGCGACTAAAACCCAAACGCCTTACAGTATTTTGAAATTTCTGTCAATTTTTCGCACGGCTTTTTTGCAGCTAACAAACACAGTGCAGTTCAAAGGTGTGCAGAAATGTTGAGAGAGAATCAGCTGTACCTTGCAGGCAGGTTCGAGTGTGAACGGCGGCGACACCGGGAGCTGACGAGTTGAGACGGACCGATACGGTGGCGCGGAATTTAAAAAAAGCGTCTCATGGGAGTCGATTCGGGGAAAAAGAGGAGAGGTTAATTTCAAAGACCTCCCTGAGGTTTATGATAAATGCAAAAACCTCCTCTGAAAATTCCAATACAACCCCTAAACATGACCGCAATGTCTCATAAGCCTTCAAACTTAAATTGAACCTCCAAACTTTACACATTTTGATCAATTTAGCCCATGTCGTTTGTTTCCGTCAGTTCCCAAACAGAAAAAGCCTACGTGGCAACCAAACACACCTAAACGACGTCGTTGAAGATCTAGGGTGCCTTTTGGAGGGAAAATTGACCCCTTATGCTGATAAATCGTCGCCATATTCATGCCTTCTCCTATATATCCCCACCTTACACCTTCCTTAACAACACTATACCCACTTCCAACGGTATAATTTTTTCTCCCCTGTTATCAATCTTCTCTCTCCCTCCCTCCCGACAGTAAAATGAGAAACTTCATGGACGCTCAAGAATTATCGAGACAATCAACAATCATTTTGAGAGAGATCTTTTTTTTCTTAGAAATAGCAAAATACTCCCAAACCCTACTGTAAAGTATGTACAAGAATGGCACATGACCCTCACGGAGTCTATTTTCCCTCTACAACGTCGTCGTTTAGGTGTGTTTGGTTTGCCACGTAGGCTGTTTCTGTCACCGTTTGGAAATTGATGAAAACAAACGGCATTGGCTAAATTGATTAAAATGTGTAAAGTTCAAAGGTTTTAACTTTTAGTCAAGTTCAAAGGCTTATGAGACATTGAAATTTTCCCGAGCTTTTTCACATGTCAGTGCACTTTCTTTTAGAATTAGCATTCATGTTTCACATTGCTCTCCAGAAAAATCCCGGGACCCCATCCCAACAGCCATTTGCGGGAGCCTAATTAAAGCTAAAGCAAAGCTTTTTTTGGCATCGCATTCTCATTCCACTTAAGATGACTACCATCCAAATATAGCCTCATGTTGGATCTCGGAATGGACGGTGGAGATTTGCTTGATGCAAACCCCCCCTCTTTGCGGATCATCCGTAAAAATGTTAATCTCATTCTTCTATACTCTTGAGTCCTGGCGATATGATACGAGTTATATACGTGAAATGTTAAGCATCGCCATCATCCTACTTGCGTGTTTTTTATTTTCTCCCAAATCTACTCTATCAATGTCCCTGGAAATCGCTCTTGTACATTCCATGACTTTACTCTCATAATTTCAACAAGTTTCATATGCCATTAAGCTTCTTCAATTGCATGGTAAAGTTCTACAATTGCAAACTAAGCAAACCAAAAGATAGAAAAAGAGAGAATTATAAGATTGTGAGCTCATTGATTACTAGCTAAAGCTTTTGTTATAATTTATGATGTTCCTTTTTTTTTTGTCTTTATTCACACAAAAGTATCAAATTGCCTCTCTCACAAGAAAAAAAGTCAACGCATAAGAAAGGATATTTAAGTAATCTCATTTTAATATTGCCATAAAAAGAAAACGAGTACGTGACGATAAAAAGGAAAGTATGACAATCATTTCCTTAAAAGAAAAAGGATAAAGGCGGTGTGCATGAAAGATGTGTATTTTGGTTTATTGATGACCATATATCCCTCCCAAGAGGGCTATATAACAGGCAATATCAAATTGCATGGCTTACCACTTTGGTTCAATTTGGACGATTTTACCCCTGAAATTTCTGCCTTGCCCTCTCTGATTTTCGTAATTATAGGATTTCCCCTTGGCTATTTCGGTCATTTGGTGGTTTTTTTTACACAATTACGAAATTTTCCCTTGTGTTTTATATTTTTCGCTTGGGCCCCTGCTACTTTATTATGTTTTGTCATTGTCAAACCCCCAGGCTTTATTTTTTCCCTCTTTAGTCCCCAATTGTATTTGTAAATAACATTTCTAAACCTATTGAACTAAGTAAAAAAAATACATAGCATGCACATCGTTAATTTTTACCAACGGGCAAACACTAACGGACATTAATTTCGTGCAAAGCACGAGGCTTCATACCTAGTTGATATATATGTACGTGGGTGGTGTAAAACAAAAGCCCGCGGATATCATTATCTTGGATTTAGTGCTCGAATGAATTCTCAAACATGAATAGTAATTTCCTTATTATTTGGGGAAAAAAAAAAAGGAAGGAAGAGAAGAAGAGGAGGACAAGGTTAATTTTCTCATTAATTTTGAAGACTACAACAGGAAGAAGAAAAACGAAAGAAAGAGGAGGAAAAGGTTCATGCTTTGACAGCCTCCAAGGTAGAAAAGTGGGTAGCCTCAGCCTCAGGGCCAGCTGAGCCCCTGAAGAGTAAAATTGCAAGGCTTCCAATACAGAAGTAAATGAAACAGCCATGACAGTGAGTCACAAACGAACCAAAATCTGTCCCCACAATGCATTGCCACCCCGGCCTGTATATCCCGTCGAATTCCTGCACCAAACCCAAATCAAAAACACTCTTTTTAGAGGACAACTTATTACAAATATATATAATGGTTTCGTTTTTTTCTTTTTCTCCTAGATACTATCGACTCCTTCCTTACGTACCTTCTTAATGAAGCGGGCGATCTCAGTGGGCTCGGTGACATCGTAGATGTCAAGTGCTTTTGCTGCTAAATCAAGCGCGTCTTGTTGCATTGTTTGAAGCATATCACTCTCCCCTATCACTGCCTTCCCTTCAAGCATGGTCGCTACCTAGCTATATGAGAGAGAGAGAGAGAGTACAGATAACGTTGTGGATATATGGGAGTTGTGTGGAGATGGTTAATTTGATTATACAAAACGCAGCGTAAGTTGTGGGTGTGGAACAGAGTTGTATGGGTTAGTGGCTTTATATACATGGTTTGGGGCCTGGCCTGGGGGAACTAGTAGAGGAATAAAGTGGTGGCGCTCCTTTGGGGCCAAAGGGTTGGCCTAGTGGCCAGGCTTGGGACTTAGGGTTTATTCTCTCCTGAAGTCTCCTGAAGTCTCAGATTCAAAATGTTACTATCAATTTCTTTGAGGCCAGTTCATTAAAAGTTTTGCTCTGGCTTTAAATGGATCCCCGCTATTGAATGATGGGATTGGTCTCCCAAAATTAATCGTGGTGCATTAAAACTCGCTCAAACACCTGGTTATAAAAAAAAGGGTGGTGCTAGTGAATCAGACACGTAAGTGTGGATCTCATTTCAACATCCTCTTTGTACTTTCTTTCAAAACCCCTCTCTCACTTAACCATCGGAGTATCTTCTGTTGTCGAATTTTGTTGCACTCGCAATCACACGAATCGAATTGATAGTATAGTTATACAAGTGCAACGAACCCACAGAGACTTGTGGATTTTTAAAAAAAAAAAAAACTAAATAATCAAAATTAATTGTAGCCTAACCTAGTTAACAAAATGGGTAATTGATTTTTAAATTTAAACTACATAAATAATGACAAGAGAAACGATAAACTATCATGAAAAAGTAATCGAGATTACCGGCTGAGAAAATCAAGTAAGGTTTCGGAATTCACATCCATAAACATTTATCAACTAATCTCATGCAATGATTTTTCCTTCTTGATTCTACACAATGATTTAGAGGCATTCTGGATAATATTATGATAAGCATTTTTTCTTTGAAACAAAAATATGTTCACCCTTTGCTTCAACGTTTAAGCCAAAATCATTCACTGTATCCATAAGAATAAATCACTGTGGATACCCCGTACTTAAATATTATCTTTGATAAACCAAGCTATATAAATATAGGATTAATATGACCGTATGAAATCACGATAACCCATTCCGATTGAACCCATATCCGATTTTCATACAAATTAATTTATTGAGCCAAGAACAATAAACTATGAACGGACATCGGAAAAATCATAAGCAAATTATTACTCAATAATATTCACAAGGTTTCATCCTTAATCTTAGTTTAGAAGTTCACAAGGGCGGAGCCACCTTTGGGCTAAGGTGGGCTCCAGCCCAGGTGGAACACAAAAAAAAAAATTTATATGTAAACTTTTAGTCCAATACAATTTAGCCCACCTCATAAAATTCTTTTAGCCCAAGCCCTTCAAATCTTGTTCCAAACTTAGCCCAACCCACAATTCAGAGATTGATCTGTAACTAATAAAAAAATGAAATCTGTAGTTAATCAAAAACAAAATAGGGGTGGTGGACGGATCTGAACTAACTGTATCAACTCTTTGTAAATACAAAACGAAAACTTCAACGAAAATTGCTCGGATTAAGCACTTCCCGGTCAATTTTTTTTTATGATTTCTCACTTGGATGCTTAAAAACACGTTTTGACCACATTAAACGGTTCAGATCGTCAAAATTCGATCGGAAAATGTGAGTCCCGCACTTTAGTAAAGTGCGAAATCCCATGTGTGTGTGTGTGTATATATATTGCTTAGAAAAAAATATGTGTGTGTTGGGTCAGTCCAGGATAGATTCATGTTTTAGCTCCGCCCTTGAAAGTTTAACCGCTCATAAATAAAAACATATTCAGCATTCGCCTGAAATCCATATCATAATTTATTTTCTCTCTTTTCTCCCAGTCGTGGACCTTACAGCATTGTTACCCGCGCAAGGCAACATGGAGCTCTCAACTCTCAACGGAAGCTTAAATCCAGACCAGAGGTCAGGCAACCCACACTTCTTCTCAAGGTCTCGAGTTCGAAACTTTTCAAGTGCTGTCAATTTTTTGGGGGTCACTGAAAGTTTACCGCAGTGGCGGCTCCAGGAATTCTCGCGATGGTGGTCAAAAATTCTACTACGGTCCTCTAGAAATCATAATTGTACATAAACAAAAAAAAAATACTAATATCAATAATGCCACAAAAAACAACAAAGTATTTAGCATATTACAATACGGCTTCACTTCGACAACAAAGTGTCTTCTTTTCTAAGATCCGATGGAAGATTTTCCAAGTCAATACGGCTTCTCTTCGACAAGTTTTGGGGGTGCTTTCATTAAGAGTTTTAATAGAAGTTGGCTCTTACACAGTTCTTGATTTTTTTATCACAAACTTGTTCATGATTCCAACTAACCAAACAAAAATTAAAAAAGAGTCAAACTATGAATAGCCTATAAAATAATCAAAATCTACCATTTCCATTTATCCTAGGGCTAAATGTGTAGAGAAAAAGAACACCCAAATTCTCAAATATCCAATTTGTACTAATCATATGTATAGTATATAATAGTACATAAATCAAATACCCAAATTACTCCATAAACAATGTACGGTGGACCATTAAGGCACTAAAATGAGTAAATCACATAATAAATTAGTAATACTCCACTACCTGGTCTTGGAGATGAGTAAAAATTGTAAAATCTCATAAGTTTTAGTAAAAGTCCACAGATCACCCTATGTGTTCTCTTGATTCTTTCCCTATTTTTTTCTTTTTTTGTATTTAGTATTTACACTGATCAGAGCCGAGAAGAGAATAGTCAATAGAGAGACTTCACTCTTCAGGTATCTGATCGCCAATCCCTTTTTCTTTTTGATTAATTGCATATCGGTGTGGGTTGGGCTAATTTGGACCAATATTTGAATGGGTAGGGCTAAAAAAAAATTATGGGATGGGTTAAATGTATCCGTCATTGGGATTGTGTGTTCAAACATTTTGGGATTGAGTGTTTAAACATTTGGGGTAGGGTGTTCAAATATTTTGGTTAGAGTGTTCAAAATGACAAAATTTAAAAATAGATAAATTTTTTTACATGTATTTCTAAATATTTTTTTTTCTGTTCGGGTGACTGTAACGCCCCTAATTTTGGGAGCGTTAATAATAATATTAGAACAGTAGAGTCTGAATAATATTACAAGTTCTATAAATAAAATCCCGAATTATTACATTATCAAATACTGGGTCGGGTCTACGACATCTCTCAAACCTCTATCGGGTCTGTCCCCAAGTCAGCAGCTTCTCCATACTGCTCCAGATCATAATATCCTTCCTGGTTATACTGCCAATCTAGCATAATACGTCCGAGTTGACAAACAACATCATGGTATTATGCCAGGGTTACACAAAGTAACACCGTGAACGATAAGCTCAGCAAATTACCCTACCCAAACCCTACTCTTGCAATTCTAGAACAATATGTGAACAGGGAAATAACAATTATTTCAAGTTTTGTAAATCATGATTTCAAGACTAGTAAAGCATAATTTTCAAGCGTGGCGGCAAAAACAGAATAATTAAAATCAAAGTGCATGCAATAGTGTCATTTCTCATATCAACAGTGTATGTGCCGTAAAGCAAATAGTAGTGTCAATTCAGTGTCTCGTATCATTTTCAGTGTCAAATCGGAATCTCGTATCATTTTCCAAACAGTATTCTTCTTCAAATTTCATATTCACAACCATCAATATCATCTCCCATCGCTCTAAAGCTACTGGGCTCGTTTCCGTCTCGTTTCAACTGACGAGTCACAGCCTCTTCGCTCGAGATCCCGACCGTCTTACATCACTTCACTTAAACAGTCTGTTTGTAAGGTCCGTCCATCCCGCGTTTCACTGGACATAGTCCCGGCCGTCTTATGTCATTGAACTTAAACAGTTTGTTCATAAGGTCCATCCACTACGTGTTACGCACACTTAACCCTAACCTCCACATCCTCTCTGCGGATTGGGGTTGGCGTTCTCGCTGTGTTACCGCATCGTTCCAAACCCGGCTGTCTCATATCACTGTACTTAAACAGTCTATTTATGAGGTCCGTTCAACAACTGTCACCACATCGGTCTAGTCCCGGCCGTCTCATATCACTGAACTTAACCAGTCTGTTTATGAGGTCCGTTCATTATCCGTCATCATTTCCATTATCATTCTCATTTCTTATCATCATTTCGATAATCATTTCTCAAAAACATATCATGTCGTCGTCGTATCAATTCGTGCTCGTGCAACATGACCCTTTCAAACTTTTGTCACGATAATTTCCTTTCTCGGAAAACGTGTCGCTTTTAAGACAAAACCATTTTCGGGCGACTACTTTTGACAATGAGATAACCAGGAAAGTCCCAGGCCGGGGGGTCGGAATATCCAGTTAATATCACACATCCCTTTCTTAGACAGCGCGAAGCTTGTCCTTTTGTCAGACTTTCAAGGGTGTTAGCCTTGGGCTATCTCATCATCTCGAGTGAGTCAAATTATTTTGATAAAATATTTTGGAATATCTCGTATCGTTGAAAATGTATTTTTCATTTCAAAAACTCGTCGGGCATTATAACGGCACATTTCCAAAAGTCTATTTTTCGTACGTGCGTAGTAACGGCTACTTTTCTTTCAAAAATCTTCCGGGCATTATGACTACGTGATTTTTGGAACACAACCTCAATGCGGGCATTATAACGACTACGTGCAATAAAAAGTAAATTTTTCCTAAGTTACCATTTTACTTTTTGCTGTAAGCGAAAAAGTAGTAGACTTTCTTCCGAATCATCTTACAAACAACTACGGGAAAATTATTTCGACTACGAGGAGATCATATTGACTACATAAAAATAATTTCTAGTCTAGAAAAAACTAGGATAGGGTGTAAGTAAGGTAACTTACAAGTTTCCGAAATTTATCGCGGCCGAATAAAGCTAGGTTGATTTTTCCGACGAAACGAACACCTTTTCTTTCTACTTTCTTCCTACTTTTGAATTGGAGGGTGGTCGAGAGTGGTGGCTATGGGTGGTTTTGGAGGAGCTTTGGAAGAACTAGGAAGAACAAGTAAGAACAAGAAGAAATACTACAAAGGTGGCAAGTGTGGTGAGTGAAGGTGTGAGCAATACAAGGCAATGGCATGGGTATTTATAGGTGAAGTGAGGGGCTCCCCTCACCCTTGAAATGGCCGGCCAAACCAACCCATGTGCCCATTTAATTTTTGCCAACTTCTCTCATTTATGAGAGAAGTACAAAAGGGTGGATACCTTGAACCATGTTGGCTATTTGGGGTAGGTTGGGTACAAGTTAGGGCTAGCCGGCTAGGGTTTTAAATGCAAGCAAGTGCAAGGAAATACTTTTGTCTAGTTAGTCACTCTTGGTTGTGTAGAAATTTGCATGGGAGTTTTTGGTACACTAATTTATTACTTATTGGCTAAGTATCAAAGGGTACACCACATGGCTAATTTAGAGTCTAGGAAAATAGGTAGGAATCTCCCATAAATGGGAAGATTCATATCCCCCAATTTTAGTAAGGTCTAGGTTTAGGTTTTTAGGTTAACATGTGCCTAAAATTGGCACATGCAAAATGTACCAACATGGGGGAGCAAGTAGTGCTTCCCCCTCTCTCCCTCACAACCGGCTCTCTCTCTCCCTCTCTCTCTCTCTCCCACAGTTTTCTCTCTCTCCCTCTCTCTCTCTCTCACTCTCTCATCCACTTGGTACTTTCCCACTTACATTTTGTACCAAGTTGGCCTAAAGTACTGAGGTGGTTGGTGTTTGGAAGGTAAGAAAATTCAATGACGTACTATGACATTGAATGGAGTTGTTGGAAGGTTGCCCGGGGCTCCGGGTGGTGAAACGGGTAGCCCTCGACACGCACACGTAGTCTTGCAACTAAACCGTGTGAAATAAATAATTAAAAGAAAATAGTTAAACATTAAAGGAAAATAGAAAAATGAAATAAGAAATTTATTTTATTTAAATTAAATATTGAAATGTAAAATCGGCCGAGAATTACGGGTCGTTACAGTGACCACCCTCGATAACCCATGGAGCCGCCTCTGGTTTACCAGGTCTTTAACAGGATTAATTAAATTATGCGTAAGTACTAACGCCTAGACACCTGGTTATAAATAAATAAATAAAAGCGTGGATCTCTTTTTTGTTGTCATAACGGGTTCTGGAGCTGAATCAAAATGGAGCCAGAATGGTCTGATCTAATACGGACGAGTCTGAGTGGAGTCAGGGCCTTGCTATGGCTGTGGTGAAGCAGCACATGGTCCATGCATGGAGGCGCGCGGGAGGAGGAGTATGGTTAGGCCAAGGCACTGGATGGTTGCACTTCGATAATTTTCTCGTCCTAGCTTTTGCGTTGACGCGTGTTCAGTTTTTTGTGGTCTTTGTGTTGGATTGTGCCATGTGTTGGTCGGTAAGATGGCATAGTTTTGTCATTTTTTTCCTCCCTCGTCTAAGGGTGCAAACGAGTCAAGCCAAATTTTAGAGTGTTCGGGCTTGACTCATTTACCAAACGAGTCTAAAACTCGTGTTTGAGCTCGACTCGGTTTCAATGAGCTCGCCCCGGTTAGTTTGCTTAACTAGCATCTTTAAACGAGTTGAGCCTATGCATACGAGCCGAGGTTTTGATTGTTGAGCTCAGTTCGTTTACTAAACGAGTCTTTTTCCTTGAGCTCGACTCGATTATTAAACGAACCGAGCCAAACCTTAACAAGCTACTCGTGATCAGCTTGGTTCGTTTTCAGCACTGTGGTCTATTAATTTTTAAAATTATGGGACGAAGAATTTTCTATGTTAGGGACAAAAATTTAGGAACCAAATTACTTTAGTGGAAAAGGCTATAATACACACCTCTTATTTGGGTGTGTATGATACACGCCCCTATAAAAGTTACGATTTTTTTATAAAAGTTACGATTTTTTTTTTATAAAAGTTACGAAACACACCAAAATGTTACGAATCATAAAAAATATTACAAATCATATTTCTGAAAAGTTACGAAACACTAAAAAATGTTACGATTGCCAATGAGGTGGCACAATCTGGACCATACAATAGGTGCATATGGTACACCCCTTTAATGGATGTGTATTGCAGCCATTTCCTACTTTAGTATCTAAATGTGTTGTTTTAGGGACAAAAATTCAAACATATAGTTTCCAAATATTGGCCCATTTACTATCTTTCTGTTATTTTCGGGTAGAATCAATTTGCCAAATTACTTTAGTCTCTAAATGTGTTGATATCAAGTTGTCATATCCTCAATTTTCATCATAATTAATTAACAATTTCTCAAATAAAATACTCCATAATTTCATACATTCATTCTCACAAGTCTCAAATATATCTCAGAGAGGTAACGTCTATGTTACGAACCCATATCCCATATAAAAACATGAAATGAAAGAAGTTATAGTATTACATCCTTCCAAATGTCAAAAGAGAGTGAAATAAATAAAGTTTCAAGTTTATCTCCCAAAATGAAGTTCATGAGATAATCAAATAACTTTTCATGCAAGCTTTCAGAAGACCACGCACTTCAAATCATGCTCATTGGTTTGAACATGAAAATGATGGGGTGAGTTACACTAGCCCAGTAGAAAAATCTCTTGCTATTTCTAAATGCATATGAGAAGATATGAGCATTTGACATCATGGAAATAAGAAAGAACAACAGAAGCAATATAAGGATATGCATTCACTTTTTGACCAAAAGAGTCTCATAAGTAAACGATGTGTCCCATAGGTGTCCAAGTATTCCGTTGGTACTCAACGTGTCCCACAAGTATATGTGTGTTCGACAAGTGTCCGTATGTCCCACAAGTATTCGTGTCCGTTCATTTACTCATTTCAAGCTCATTTCATTTAGTAGATTATCATTCGAATACTTGAGGATTTGTCATCCTCTTCCGAGTCTTTTAGGCCTCATGGAACCCCTTATCTCCGAGTCCTATGAGCCTCGTGGAACCCTTATTCCCAGTCTTACGGGCTTCGTGGAACCTTCATAGCGACGCACCGATTGGTGGTCCTTGTGACTTACCTCATCACTATGTCATTAGATTTCCCATTCTTTTCAATTTACCAAATGTCTGTTCGCATTCTGTCCAATTTTATCAGATGTGTCCATCATACAATGCCAGTACGTATCAACAAATGTCCTTAACGCATCATTCCCTCATTCCCCGATAACAAACAATACTACAAGTTAAACGTATTTATAATAAGTTCCCAAGTTGGATTTACGTGTGTTACGACGAACTATGTAAACGGGAGTTAAACGAGCATCAAGGGAGGATCAAGATTGAAAAACAAAACCCGTGGAACAATCTGTCAAAATCATTCGAACGGTCGGGCTCCCTGTCCAAACGGGAAAACCAGAGAACAGATACTGCGCACAGAAAATTACAGATTTTGGTGATGTTCACCCAATTCAACAAGACAAGGTTCAAACCCATAATTTCTTGTTACTAATAGCTACAATACAACTAGGGAGAGGGTAATCATCAATGGGTAACAATAATTTCAAAGGATCAAGACTAGATTTCTACTTACAAGCAACAGATTTATAGATTTCCAATCAAATTCAAAAGAGATGGGATCTAAACATGAAAATCACTTCATACATCCATAAACACTTATATTTGTGGAAGAAATCTCCACCTCAAATGGATTGAAACATTGATCATGCTTGAACCAAAACCTTAACCTCCTCCAAGCTTAATCTAAAATCAACCTTCCCGAGCCCTTGGCACGCGAATCTTGGGTCTAGGTGGTGTGGGCATGCCAGATCTAGGTTGGGTTTGTGAGGACATTGGGTGTGAGTGGTAGATTAGGGAAGATGGAGGAAGAAAATCAAGAGGAAAAAGAGATAGAGGGAGGCCAGTTTGTATGGGGGAAGGGGTGAATGGAATTTTCTCTCTCCCCTCATGTTTATATAGTGCAAAACGCGTCTCACACCCTCAACTACCAATGTGCTTCCAACAAGTCCAAAACAAATTACTTTTTCATAGTTACCCACATTTAAACATTTAAATGAAATTTCATACAAAACCCCAATTTAATCCCGCAAATTCTCGTGAGATTACGGGTCTTTACAATGCAGTTGCTTGGTAATCCTGGGATCCACAAGAGATGTCAAGTACCTTCTTCTAGCTACTATCTAGAAGAATTTCCTGAAAAGTTATGGGTTATAACAACTGATTTTACTACACATAACAGTATTGGTGAGTGTTCTAGTATCTATTTGGAGCTGTTATGTGATAGCCCTCTACCAAAATTAAGTGAATCTTCCCTTATATACAATCAAATTGAAGGGCCATTCAATCTCGAGGATGGTTCTCCCTTCTTTAGCAACAAGGAGCTAGTTCCAATTAGGAGTCCACCAACTGACATTGAATTGCCATACAAAACCATATTCAAGCTTTGTATGTTGGTTCAACGAGAGAATTTGGTAAGACCCACATTTGATATGAACCTCTTTAGGTTGGTTGATCCATGGCAAAGAGAAGAAAAACTTATAGAAGATGCTCCGAAAAGCTATTTCAGTTGGATGATTGCTGCTATGAACCTCTTAGGTGGATCAATGAACAGTACGCTCGATATTGTGCTCCCAAAGAACTTTCGGAAACATCTTAACGCTTTTTGCTGGTGCGTAGGGTCCGAATAACCCCATGCAAAGTGTATTTCTCGGGCTTGAGCTTAACATGTCAAATTGCATTTTTACACCACTATCATGATGATCTTAAAAACTTTTTTAGAGTTACTTTTGTCGACGAGGAACTCATGAATTTATTTTTATGGGCACTAAAAGATTCAACCAAGGAAAGCACAACATGTATGGAAGGATCTTGAGAATTTTGAGAGAGTGCAATTATTATTGGCCAAAAGAGGTTTGAATTTCTTGCATAATCCTCTAGTCGATTGAAGAATAATTAAGTTTGGATGTTTGCGTTAAGAGTTGAGCTTACTGTTAATAATATTAGAACATGGCTTGGGAATTTTCGACAAATTCGAAATGTGGCAAAGTATGCCGCTAGACTTGGTCAATCATTTAGTTTCTCTAGGGAAGCATGGAGTGGCAAAGTATATCATCGACACCGCTACTCCATGCTTCTCTAGAGGAACTAAATGATTGACCAAGTCTAGCAGCATACTTTGCCACACTTCGAATTTGCTAAAATCCCCAAGCCATGTTCTAATATTATCAGCAATATGCCTTGACGCAAACATCCAAACTAAATTATCCTTCAATTGAGTGAAGGAATAGGTGAGAAATTCAAACCACTTTTCGCCCATAATAATGGCTTCTCTCAAAATTCTAAAGATCCTTCCGTATATATCTGTGCGTTCCTTGGTTGAATCATAAAAATAGATTTTCGAGCTCCTCGTCCATGAAATAACTCTTAAAAAGTTTTCAAAATCATCACGATAGTGGCGTAATAACGCGATTTGACATGTTAAGCTCAGGCCCCGAGAAATGCACTCTACATGGGGTTATTCGAACCCTACGTACCGGTAAGAAACGTTCAAATGTTTCCAGAAGTTCTTCAGGGGCACAATATCCAACGTACTGTTCATTGATCCACCTAAGAGGTTCATAGCAGCGTCATACAACTAAAATAGCTTCTTCGGGCATCTTCTATGCAATTTTCTTCTCTTTATCGTGCATCAACCAACCTAAAGAGGTTCATATCAAATGCGGGTCTTGCCAAATTCCCTCGTTGAACCAGCATACAAAGCTTGAATATGGTTTTGTATGGTAGTTCAATGTCAGTATGTGGACTCAAAATTGGAACTAGCTTTTTGTTGCTAGAGAAGGGAGAACCATCCTCGAGACTGAATGGCCCTTCAATTTGATTGTACATAAGGGAAGATTCATTGAATTTTGGTAGAAGACTATCACACAATAGCTCCAAACAAATACTGAAAGACTCACCAATACTGTTAAGTGTAGTAAAATCAGTTGTTCTAACTCATATCTTTTCATAGACTTCTTCCAGGTAGTAGCTAGAAGTAGGTATTTGACATCTCTTGTGGATCCTAGGACTCCCAAGCAACTGCGAGAAAATATCAACATCAGTTGCTTTGCCCTAGCAATGAACACAATCAAGGTTATATCACGTACACTATGCATTGAACACTGATGAAGATTAACAGCTAGGAGAGTATTGGTATTACACTTGAACTCACTTTTTTTGGCTTGGTATAAAATTGCTAGAACCCATTCCTATATATATTAGTCCATGGAAGGCTCTAGTCCAAATATATTTTCATACAAGATAAACTTTTAGATAAATTCTAGAACTACACATGTGATTAATTCTTACCAAAAACTATAGATATTTCATAAGGATATTCTAGAGCTTCTAGAAGCTAAATATTCTAGAGCTTCTATAAACTAGATATTTATAGGAAATCTCATTCAAAAATATCTTCATATTTGGGCTTGGTCAATTAGGCATGTTTGAACTTTACTTTCTTGGGCCAAAATATTAAATCTAGTTTATGCTTAACAACGCTAACCATAATTAGTAATATACAATGAAAAAGTAGTTATACCTGATAACACCAACAAACTAAAATTGCATTAAAAAAAAAGTTGTTACGATGCAAAATTTCAAACGCAATTGAAGTATTTTTTTTTTTTTTTGATCCAAAACGCAATTGAGGTATAGTTCTTTCTTTTATTCAAGCTCTATATTAAGGTTGAATTTCTATCAAATGATTTGAATGTCACCATAGTTATATCAAACGGCTTAGATTAATGTGTTTGCATTCCCATTCTTAAAATAAGGTCCAATTTTTCCAATAAGTAATCGTAGGATACATCTATATATTGTAGGATACGCGATCGCATCGTAGTTTTTTTATAAAAAAGGATAATCCTGTATCGTTGGGTTTTAATAACTACGCGGTTGAGTCATTTACAATGGATTTCTGGAATGGTAATCAAAAGGCTTGAGGATTTAAGGCCGCGGTCAAGCATTGAGTACAGTGAACGGGAATTCGGCTATCATTCTTGAGTCAATTGTGAGGATTCTCAATTATGTAATAAGTTTGATAGTAACCGTACAATGATTTTCTATAGTGTTTGATTGGCCTTCTTGTGATTTTTTACCCATCTAGGGTTTTTCACATAGCTTGTTCCCCATATTTTGTATATTTTCTACATGCTGCTTGGTAATTGGTTGGGTAGAAACTAGGGTTTTTCAGACATAAAAATAAGAAAGTGTAATTACTTAGGTCTTGTTCTCCAATAGATTTTAGGTACATAAAATCTCACATTTTATGATACTTCAATCTCAACACATAAAATGTAAATGTCATTTTATGAGATTTTCATAAAATCTTCCTAAAACCTATAGGAAAACTACTCCATTTTATCACTTGGGAAAACAACTCCATTTTATCACCTCTTCATAAAATGCCCATTTTATGAGATTTTCATATCTACAAAAATCGCAGTTATCATTTTGATCAAATTGATATTCGAGAGTACCGCACCATATCTTCAACCAGATACAAGCTACAAGGCCCATATGCCTAAAGAAAAGAAGAGATTACAACTACATTTACAAAAAGGTAAATTCTACCATTCCGCTCACTGGATGGACGATAAGAGTAGTCTTTGACCGATAAAAGTGCAATTTTCACTGGGCGGACGATAAGAGTAGTGTTTGACCGGTAAGAGTAAGAATGCACTCTTATCGGTCATAGCTCCTGAGTTCCGTATCCAGAGTTCCACACCTTGTCATCTAGCGAGGTTGTCTTGCGGCATAGCTCCACACCTTGTCATGAGTCGCTTAGCAATGCCCATTAGCATTACAAAATACCAAGTCTCATTGGTTTGTAAACACTGACGTTATAGTCATTCCTGTGACCAGCTCGTCTCCTTAGAAATATTTCAGATATGGGTCTGGGAAACTCGCTTGGCAATGGCCAGAAGCATTGCAAAATTTCCCAATTAATGAAGTCAAATCGCCAAACAAAAGTAAAAAAAAAAAAAAATTGTCCTGGAGATAGACATGCAGAGTCACACAAACATATATCTACCGAAACAACATTTACACCTCTATGCATACGATCAAGAGACAAAATCAACTGTCGGACTATTGGACAATGGAGTATAAAACATTTTTACATCTTCTGAAACATCAACTATACACGCATCCTCATGCTGGAATCAATTAGGACAGAATCTAGAGAGACAAGGGAAAGTTGCTTCTTCACAACGAAGATATAACAACTGGAAATGTACTCATATCAGTAAGGTCCCCAGCTACTCAAATAGGCTATGGTCCGAATTGGTTCTTCTGCAGCTGTGTCTTTGTAAGAACTACGAGTAGTTTTTTCATCACTTTCCTTAGATGCATCAAAGGCACTAGGCAGAACTCCTACTTGAGTCATCGATGATCCAACCACAGACCAGTTCCGCCTGAGAGCAAGCGATTTGGACACAATCATATGAGCTTCGAGTCCAAAGGCAGCTGCCAAGGTAATAAGAATGCATGCCTTATTGACCTTCTTCATCTTCTAAGTAGAGCAATTAGCACAGGTAGAAGGTAGAGGGATAGCATGCTTATATAGAACTGAAAAAGAGAGGTTGTAAGGGGATGAGAGGGGATGAAGGTTGTCTATACGACAAAAACCACTGGCGAAAACCGGAAACAATTCATAGCCCTCAAGCAGAGAGAGAGAGAGAGAGAGAGAGAGAGAGATGTGACTAAAGTTTTTTCTTTCATTATTAGATGTCCTTTTCAGTTGGGTGGGAAATGCAGTGTGCATGAACCTCCTGTTACATAATGCCCCCATGCTGCCACCATGATGTCTTATCTCCTTTTTGGCTCTAAGTGTAATACTTATCTCCCCTGGCCACTCCCAATTCAGAATACTAACCCTTTTTTGCCATTTTGTAACATAAATCCAAGAAACCTAAGTACTTTTTTCCCCCTATCTAGGCACAAGTAATAGGAACCTTAGATTAACCATCGACTTTTCCGAATAATAAAAAGTGAGTTTGAAACAAATCAGGAAATATTAGCAGTGGATGATCACAAAAATCTTACACTCACAAGGAAAGAGTAAATACAGATTTTTATCGGGGACTTTTTTTAATCCAACAGAGATGCAGAGTTTGAAATGACAAATTCTTCACTTATATAAAAACGGAATATATAAGTTTCCATTACCGAAAATATTATTCACAAGGAAAAATTCCAACACATTACTTTCATAGCCAAACCTCAATTATATACACAGCAGGAAAGAATAGCACAAACATGCCACCTTGTTAGCATATATTTACATCAGGAGCAATGCCCTAAAGAAACATGATTGTTCTCTAGATTAATCTTTGGATGAATGTCGACCCCTCCAACCTTCAGAAGGAATGAGATACAAGAGGGTTTGAAACATGCCTCTTGGCAAAAGGAGCACTTACTGAGAAAGCAAACCGCACTTTACAGAGAATCTATGGCCTCCACCTGTTGCCGAGCAAGGTACTTCTCCCTTCGCTCTTTCTACAAACAAATATATATGCATAAAGGAAAAATACATTTAGAGGGAAGAAAGCTGACAAAGTTATGAACATCAATCATTTTTATGAAGATTGGCCTGACGTACTTACCCATTCATCTATAACAAGACCCTCACCAACAACTCGTGGACCAGTGTCAGCAGGGGGTTTCTTGCGTGTCTCTAACGCAGCCTCGGCTTCAGCCAACTGGCGCTTTAGTTTTTCCAATGCCTTGGTATAACGAAGCACAACGCAGATAATTGGAAATTAGCCAACATCACGGAAACAGATGAATGCAGGCGCAAGAATATGAACAACAAAACTTTTCGGTTTGAACTTACAGGGCTAGAACGTTCCACATCCAAAAATACAACACGAAGAACTCGCTCCACAGCCACTTGATCCCTTTGTTCCTCGAACTGCATGAGCATGAATAGTGTAAATACTGATAAGCAGTGGTATGTAACTCTCTAAACTAGGAATTACTTGCACTACCACTTAACCATAACAAAAAGAGAAAAACCAACAGATTTAAAAGAGTTCACAATCACAATCTCATTCAGAGAAAACTATTTTGATGGCGAAATACTTAGCAGGTTATGTGCCTTCACATCCATTTGGGTAATAATTTGCAATTGTGGGAAGTACAAGCTGGAAAGGAAAATATGGCCGGCTACACCTCCACAAAATTAGGAAGAATTGTTCTATTTTTGCATTGGGGATGCTCAAGTACACCAACTTGTGCTTTGAAGATGTCCAAGTCAACTGCATTTTAACTAAGGACAAACTTCCTAATGATTCTCAACGAGACAAAGACCTCCAATCCTCCATACACCAAAAATAAACCAATATCATTGAAAGCTTACACATTAAGTGTAAAATTTTGAAAATAGTACACACTAAGATATTTGCCTAAAACCCTAAACTCTAAGGGAAGAAAAATATATGTTTTACAGCAAGAGAACAATTTTCTTAACAAATCATCTGAAAATCCAAACATAGTTTCCACAGTAAGAAAACCATGTCCCCTCAGGGACATCCGATAAAATTGGAACGACACTGTAAGAAAACCATGCTGTCCAAATTCCCCATTTTTGTGGTCACTCTGTAGTCTGTACAATTGTTGTAGATACTCCGTAATAAACTAGCATTCATGTCAATATAATGTGTTCATAAGTTTTGTCAATAGCAGTCAATTCTCATTCCTGTTTATCACGTATAGGTGCACTGACTCACCAATTCAGGTATGTAATCTATCCCTTCTTTGACTTTCAAACTCATGATTTTGAACTTGACCTTGCTCTTCTGATCTAGTTGTTTCTCATTGTTCTCTGGAGGCTCTACGAACTTGAACACTGCAATTAATTTCAAACAAAAACATTGATTCAGATATGACATATTAACTCCTAGCTACATTTAGAAAGCTTAAAACGTGCAAGTAAGGCTTCTCAAATTCCTAAGAAGTTTGCTGAATGAGACTAGCTTTCAATTTCAGTTTTACCCCAGAATGACTTATATACTGCATCTTACCGGTACTTCTATCTTTCAGCACAATATGTCTTCTGTCCACAAATCACATATGCAAACATTGCCCATTGGGTTGGCACGATTAGCTTTGTAGCTACTTACTGAATTATTCGAGATCCTTCATTTGAATGTAAGAGCAAAGGATTCAAATACTCAATTGGATGTACGTTTTGAATTGCATTGGACTTCAATTAGTAACAGAAATCAAAAGCAAAACACCCTAGAAAAGTCCATAACTTCAGTACCAAAGTAATCCATGACATCTCGCAGGAATAAAAACTTACAATTGCTAAGTGCTAGACAACAAAACAAGGGATGATTACCAGTTGCAATAATGCTTTCTCTCGGAGCAAGGATACCTCCAGGTGGTCGCATGTAACAGCTCTTTGGTGCAGTAGTTTGAAACTAGAACAGAACAAAGAAATAGTTAACAATCGCAATGATATAGCTTCATCGTCAAAATTAGACAGACAAAAAGTTTATTCAACATCGCAGCCTCACTAAACTAATATTGACACTGTGCTTTCCATTGCACCTAACACATATTGATAGTTTACAAAAGAGGTTTGGACTCTCTCCAGTAACTATCCCGAACAATCCAATGCAAAAGACTCCCACCAGTGAGAGTCCCCAAGGGAGCCAAACTTGTGAGATAGCTCCAGCAAATGTCCCGGATGCTTACTGGAGAGGATCCATTTACTTGTCACATAAACATGACTGCTATAAGGAATTCATGATTAAGAAGGCAGAAAATTCTCCTTAACAATTCATATCAGTAGTCAGTACTGAATAGTGAAAACTGATGCATGTCATATTCAAACAATGCTCAAATCTATTAAAAAGAAATTTGCTCCCCCTGTCCCAATTTGTTTCCTCGGTATTCTATTTTGGGATGTCCCAAATTATTTGCTCTCTTTAAAAGTCAATGACAAAAGTGTGTTAATTACCATAAACTAATCCTTGATTAAAAGTACCTTCCAAGGGTAAAGTTTGAAATCTCATTTAGCTTTTAGAGACAGAGGAACTAAAAAGTTGGCAGCAAATACAAAAATTTTGTCGCACTCAAAAGCTAATTGTAGCCGTGGAAACAAAATCTCTGAACAAAATTAGGCCTCATTCCACTAACTCAAAAAAGCCAAAAAAAAAAAAAAACCCAGCTTATTTCCACTAACTCAAAAAAGCAAAAAAAAAAAAAAACCCAGCTTATTCCTAAAAAAGAGCCGTCAATCTCTCACAATACATCACGTAAAAAGCCGTGAAAAGCCAAAAAAAAAAAACTCTCTAACGGAAACAGCACAAATACATCAAAGTAGAATCAATAGTTCAATACCTTGAAAGCTACATGAGACTTGCTAGTGTTCTTAATCCTAACAGCACTTCTCACCTGCTTCCCTGGCTCATCTATAAATCACAACAAAACCAAATTCATCAGATAATTGAAGGTTGAAAAATAACACTTTCAATAAACTAAGAAAAAAGAACAGTTACGAGCTAAACGACGACGCACAGGGAAAGTAGAGATTGTTCGACGGATCGAGGCGGAGTCGACGCCTCGACGGAAGGATCGACCTCGCCACCGAAGAAACCTTATTAGAAGACCGAGGGTTGGGTGGTACGGCGCCGTTTTGTTGGGTGGAGCTCTGAGTATTATGAAGGTTCTGAGTAGAAGAAGTTGAGGAAGAAGAAGCCGTCCGAGATTGCCAGAACGAGCAGAGCTTCCATGAATTGGCTTCTGAGGGCGTCTTGCTGTGGCCGGCGATTGCCATGGATTCGCCGCAATCTGAAACGTCAGGTTCCCGGCGCCGGCGCCGACGGAGTTATTGGAACCTTCTGTCTCTCTGTGTGTGTGAGTGATTGACTCTGTGCACAGACACGGAGGGCGGACTTGAGAAGATGATTAGATTAATTTGACTTTTCTATTATATATCCGAGGATGAGGTTAGGGAAATTGCATAAAGGACCCCAAGGTTTTACTTAATTAAGAATTTAAGCCCTAGATTACTGGATTATGTAATTGGTGCTAATCCTAAACCACCGTCGGTATGTCTACCAGAACAATTATTGTTTTGCTCAACAACTATAAATTTTATCATGAAATTATCGCTACACTATTTAAGTTATTTTACACTTCAGGTCCTTCGTTAAAGAGAAATTAAGAACTTTGTTCGTGGTAGAAAACAGATAAAAAAGGATGATATATATATTTTTTGCAGACTAATCGGTTTACAATAACAAGTAGACATTATCGGAGCCAATAATCTATGTACATATTTATAAATATACCAATACTAATAATTGGTTAACACAATCTCAACAAATTATTTGTTCCTAATGAACGATGATAAGATATACAACTATGTTGTGAGTCATTCATCATCACTTATTTGATTTCATCTTGAACTTTTTAAGCTTGTAAGCGTTGAAAACATTTAAATTACGTACCACTTATTAGTATCACATTCTAAAGCAACTAAATTGTCTCGTCAAAGTTTCACCAATTTTCTTTGCAAAGGTTCACCATTTACTCAAATCGTAATTTTTCTGACATACACAATAGATGAAAAATTCTGAAAAAATTCAATGGAGTTTATTACCCTAGTGGCCTACATTAGCTCGAGCAATGCGAGTAATAGAGTTGCACAAGTATGAAAGGAAAAATCCTTATGTTGGATAAGTTAATTGAGATAGACTTCAAGAACCGAGACATTTAGCCCAACTGTTGCACAGCTACGCTCAGGTGCAATGAGATTGTGGGCTCAATTCTTATGGAGCGGAAGCTAATACTCATGTCGATTGGTTTGAAATGAGTTTGGGCTAGTAGTATAACATGAAAATAACTACTTAAAGGGTGTATATCAAGATTTACTTAAAGAGTAGTGCTTAGTTGACAAAGTTGAAAACTGGTCATTGAGCACAATTCCAAGGTTTATCTTATAGTTTTCTCTTTTACTCTTTTTTCAACCTCGTTGAAATAAGGGGTGTTCTGAAATTCATCCACTCCAACGGTTCGGAGTACGAGAGCCCTTAATGCGATTATTTAACAGATTACAGAAAACAATGGGCCCACTATGCCGTGAGAATATGGATACTCATATAATTTTGGTCAAATGCAGTCGATATTATGTGCTAAAAAATAGATATAAAAAATAATAGACAAGTAAAATGGAACGGAAGGAGTTCATCACATCAATCGTCTTGACGAGTGCAATCAAATATGGGTTAGGTTTAAAAAAATCCGTACAAGACCACGCAAAAAGACACCACTTTTTTTTTTCTTGTCTTTTACTATGATATTCTGAGGGGTGACTTCAAAAAATGCACTGAAAAATAAAATAGAATTTAGATATAAATAAAATTTTCTTTAGCATTGTCAGCGCTTGGATTTTTCGTGTGAGGTTAAAATAAATGTTTTCAACTAAATTTGAGCCACAGTTCAAAAAATTAAATTTGAACCAAATTGTTATAGTCTAACAAAACAAAACAAATCTAGCCCAATTATAAGAACCTAATGTATAGTGCACATTTAAAGAAAGTGATTCCGTGGCATTTAGTTCAATTTGGAAACAGAGAAAAATTAAAGGGAATTAAAAACGCTATGTATTTTTGTCAGCGCTGAATAGAAATCTTGGAGCCGCCCTTGGATATTCTGAATTCAATCTTATACCGAAACTGACTTATTTCGAAACCGACTTAAAAACCGACGTTATGCTTCAAGAGATATGTCATTCTCTCTCATAATACATCAACTCAAAAAGCCAACTTAAACCAGTTTCGGACTTAAATCGGTTTCTGGAACAAGTGACAAACGATTAATCCAAATGTAGTACTCCGTAGTAAAGTTTTATAGAAAAAAAACAGAATTTTTTTTTGTGGAAAGGGCCTTAAATTGGACAACTAGACACTGCGAATCAGCTGGAAGGTTGGTGGTTTGAAAATTGGAATGGCAATTGGATGTGATGGGAGTGGCAATTAAAATGTGATTAGATGGGAGATTAAGGGAGGGATTAGGTGGGTGCTGGTGCTGCTGTTGGCATATTATTGTGTACGCGGCATTTACAGTTGTCGGCTAGGTTTGTTGGGGTAGGTGGTTTGTTGGGATTAGGAATCGATCAGTAGGTACTATTTAATGATCATGACGGTTCCGATTCTAGAGAGCTTTGGAAACCAAAACTCACAAGAGTACGCGCACTTGCGTATGTTAAATGTACGGACGGTGCATCTTAATCGTCCAAAAGCATTTTTTGACGGTCTGGCTTTTTTTTTTTTTTT
The DNA here is from genome assembly GCA_036023075.1 of Gaultheria prostrata. NCBI lineage: Eukaryota > Viridiplantae > Streptophyta > Magnoliopsida > Ericales > Ericaceae > Gaultheria > Gaultheria prostrata. Next base: position 62,739 of record JAXBDA010000867.1, read on the forward strand.
GACAAAAGAGAGAAGATTTATTAATCCGGAAGGCAAAGATGCCTAAACATCGGAAAGCAAAGAGCCCCATGGGGGACAGAGCGGAAGTTCACAGACCGGACAAACCACTAGAAAGGGCCTTTCTTGCACACTCATGCCCACACCGGTCTGTTTCGTTTAGACCAGTCTGGCTGTTAAATATGTCTTAAGATGCGTTCGTGCATGCGGCGTACGCGAGTTTGCATACCCATAACCGGACTATTTGGAAACCTAACGAATTTAAACGATGTTTACGGTCAGCTTCTATATCTGCCGAGTCAATCTTAAATAGGGGTGAACAAATCAAACGAGCAAAACAAATTGTTGATCAAGCTTGGTTTAAAAATATAACGAGCTTCGAAAAAGTGTTCAAATTTAGCTTTTTTATGAGACATGTCGATTTCAAATGAGTTTTAATCAAGTCAAACATAAGCCCATCTCGAGTAGCTTGAATTTTTTGTACATCATGCTCCAAACGAGCCGAGCAGTAGCTTGTTCAAGCTTGGTTTGAAACTTAGTGAGTTTAAAAAAAACCATGTTCAAGAGTTCGTTTATGTACCAAGTCAATCTTGAACAAGCTTTTAACAAATAAACACGAACCCAAACTTCGAGTAGCTTGGTTCGTTTAGTAGGCCTAATCTCAAACAACTTTTTAAGTCCTGTTTGTCTAATAAAGTCACTTGACTTATTTTCCGTCTTTATTTTATTTTCTTTGCATTATTTAGGTTCGCCATCAACTTTTGTGCATTGTTAGTCCGTCTCGATGAGAGAATTGGAAAAGTAAAAAAATTATGATCCAATCTCTATTTTTTAAATAAAGACAATTAGTAGGTACTAATAATGATGACGGTTCCAATTCTAGACAGCTGATTGAGTTAATTCTTTAGTAGTTTGGAAACCTAATGAATTTAAAAAATGTTTAAATTCAACTTCTATATCTGCCGAGTCAGTTTTAAATTGGGGTGGTAAACAAGCCAAACAAGTTGTTGATTAAGCTTGGTTTGATACTGTATAGAGCTTCAAAAAAGTGTTGAGATTATCTTCTTTACAAGACTTTATAAGACGAGTCGATTTCAAACGATCTTGAATCAAGCCAAACACAAGCCGATCTCGAGTAGCTTGAATTTTTTGTACATCATACTCCAAACGAGTGGAGTAGTGGCTTGGTTTGAAACCTAAATGAGCTTCAAAAAAAATGTTCAAGTTTGGTTTGTTTATGTACCAAACACGAGCCCGAACTCGGGTACCTTGGTTCATTTAGCAGGCCTAATTTCAACCAATGTTTATGTCATGTTTGGTCTAATAAGTCACTTGATTATTTTTCGTCTTTATTTGATTTTATTCGCGCTATTTAGTTTCACATCAATTTTTTGTGTGTTATTAGTTCATCTTTCTGAGATAAATAAAAAAACTAAAAAAGTTATGATCCAAACTCGATCTTTTTTTAATAAAGACAAAATAGTTAAAAAACTTAGAATGCAAAATAACAAAAAAAAAGTCAAGTGACTTGTTAGATAATGTTGAACTATTCCATGTGCTATTACTATAATTTAGCAACCATATTAAAAAACAGAGCTTCAATGATGAGGCATATCAAGTCTGATTTGGGCAAAACAATAAGTAGAATTATTTGATAGATTATTTATCCTCCTCCAAAATAAATCAAGTATAAAATAATCTCGACTAAATTATTTTTGTTTGTTGGATTATTTTGCTCCAAACAGTCATGGTGTTATGTGGTGTTTTTAGCCCAAACAAGTTCAATTATTGTTTTTTTGTTATTAGATTGTCATCATACATTCATACTTGGGGGGTGTGCCACAGTGCCACTAACTTGGTTTTTTTGGTATTTTTATATGAGAGCTCGAAAAATACGTTGGTTAGGATGTTACACCTAAATGTTTTTGTTTCATGGGTGGAGCAACCCTTAGTAAAACTGCATATCCCATGATTTATAAATTTACTTTGTTAGGTTGTCCCCTTCCAAAAGTAGGAAATTGCGCCCACTAAATGAGGAAAAAGGGGATTTTATTTTGTTGGATTGTTTCGCGTTCAATTATTTACCCATTCCTCTCATCTCAGGGGCGGAGTCAGGATTTTATGTTAGTGGGATCAAAAATTAAATCTATATACAAGTTATTTATCTTTTTGCTCATGCAAATAAATAGTATTAACTAACATTAAGAGGTTAATTGTAATGTAGATTTAGAGTGATACATGTGCTTTTGCTTTTATAATTGGTCCCAATGACTTACTATTATATTACGAAAATAATGTATGATAGCTTTATTTGAGTACTATCAACTCTCGAAAAGAATGAAAAACTTGAGAATTCTATGCATTGTAAGCAAGTTGGAGCAATTTATGAAAATTTTACGTGGTCAAAATTACAAAATTTATCTCCACACTGTAAAAAATCCTTATGAGAAATTTAAGTGACCCCTCTTGTACCAAGGTGCCTCCGCCCATGATCTTTCTTATTCCATACCTATTTGATTTGTGTATGGAAAGACTCTCAGCTTTCATTGAATAAAAGTGAATCCCAATCAATGGGTTAGTCACAAAGCTTCTAAAAATGGTCACTGTTTTTCCCACATTTTTTTCGCGGATGATATTATTCTTTTTGGTAATGCCACGAAAAAACAATGTGAGGTTATGCTAAATACTTTGAATATGTTTCGTGAAGAATTTGGCCAACTTGTTAGTACCCATAGATCCAAATTTTTTGTTTCTCCTAATGTGCGCATTAGGAAATCCAGAGATCTTAGCACCAAATGTGGTTTGGCTCTTACGAAAGACCTGGGCAGGTATCTTAGTGCCCCCCTCATTCATAGCAAAGTTTCTAAGAGACATTAGGGTCACCAAAAAACTTGTGGGTTTGAAGTCGGATTTATGGGACGGGCCACTCTTGTCCAATCTGTGACAGCTACCATCCCTAACTATACCATGTAAATGACTGCCCTCCCCTTGTCCATTACGAACCAAATTGACAAAGTCAATCGCCATTTTCTATGGGGAGACAATAGCAATAAAAAGAGGATTGACCTTGTCAATTGAGACACCGTTTGTCGTCCTAAAAATTGTGGAGGATTGGGGATTAGAAAGGCTAAAACGCTAACAATGCCTTCCTTTCTAAACTTGGTTGGAGGATTGCGACAGAACAAAATCCCCCATGAATCCATATGCTCAAAGACAAATATCTTAAATACCAAAGTTTTAAAAATCTGCCTACAATTTTATTCTAGATAGTCCCACCTAGGGGTGCACATACCTCGGGCCAGGCCGGGCCGGATTTATACTAAATACTAACGAGACTTGTGCATGCCCAAGCCCAGCTCATTAAGAGAATCGGGCTTCATTTTATACTCCCAAACCCAATCCAATTAAAGTTTTTATTTCTCATACCCGCCCAACAAACCCATTTATTTTTCTAAAGCGTGATATCACAAACATAAATAAATCAACTACGACGATCACAAATTAGAATTCAGAACCGGGAATACTTAAAGTTTTATGTTCTCGCAACACTATTAAAAACAAACCCATAAAACATTATGGTTTTAATAATTAAATTCTCTCAAAAGGCAATAAAAGTGTTCAAATAGTGAAACTTTCCAACTTTCATAAAGTTTGACATACAAAAAAATTTCTCCGGTCTCTCCCTTGTTTTCTACGGGAGTACGGGTATATGTATACATATTCTATATATTACAATAAAATAATATTATATTCGGGCCGGGCTCGGGCTGGGCCTTGAGGATTTTTCCAAACTCATCCCTTTAACTAATTGGGCTTAAAATATTAACCCGACACAACCCTATAAGCCAAAATTTGTATCCCAAATCCTTAAAAAATCGGGCTGGGATGGACGGGCTGGGCAGGCCACCGGGCCGGTGTGTTCCACCCCCACTACTAATTGGAATTGGTTATGGAAATTGAAAATCCCTGCAAAATTGAAAAGCTTTTTATGGATATGAATGGGAAGTTGTTGACTAATTACCAGCGTATGATCCGGAATTTGGTTGACAATGATCTTTGCTCACGGTGTCTCAATGCGAGGGAAGACATCATTCACTTGTTTTTTGAATGCAAATTCTATCGCTAATGTTTGGATGTATCTTCCTAGTGTTCAGGGACCACAATCAAACAACATGTCAACATTGATGAATGGAGGAACTGGCTCGTAAAGCATGCAAATGTTAATTCAGGGGTTATTTCAATTAGGGATGACAATTTCACCCAAAATCAATGGATATCCAAATCAAACTGACCCTATCGGGACGGTTTTGTTTATCTTTTCCTACCCATGGGGCGGGTTTGGTTTTCAAAACATGATACCTGACGGGTTTGGATTTAGGTTTGGTCTTAGCAAGTATTCAGCCAAACCGAAATCGAAACCGAAACCGATTCATATAACTACTTATAGGATATATATTATGTTATATTATATTTTTATATATATGTAATTCTAATTTTTCAATTGATAACCTTTTGTGACTTTTCATTTTATTTCCCTCCTTATTCCTCTCAAATTCCTTAAAAATCTTAAGATTCTCTATAGGAACTTAAAATCATTAATTGGTTGTTACTACTTTGTTATACCCACCATGACATTATTTATGTTCATTAATGAAATGAATATTAATGCGGGTTTGGTGCGGTTCGGACAAAATTCAAATCCATATGGTTTGGTATGAGACACTAAAAATCATACCCATTGGATATAGGTTCGGATTTGGGTATATATAAGTATTTTGGATTTGGGTATGGTAATCGTAAAATCCGGTCCAAACCGATCCATTGTCATCCCTAATTTCAACAGAAAATTACTGCCCAGTACAGAAAATTAGTGTTTAATTCCCATTAAGGTAAGCCTCAACTTTTAATTACTTCTAGGTACAACTCATTAATGAGATTACTCTTCTACCCTCCAAACACAAATTTACTCTTTACTCCACCTCCCACTCCCCACCTTCATCCACCATCCACTTCCGGCCGACAAACTATTCCGGCGGCCTCCTGCGAACTTTTAAATCTTCTGGTCGGCGACTTTTCCGGCCGGCAAAATTCACTGTGAATTTTTACTGCGAATTTGTATTTTTTTTTATTAACACTCACTTTTTGTATTTTTTATAAAAAAAATGTTAAAATGAAGCAAAAAAATAAAGAATCTTCCTAAAAATTCACTGTAAATTTCTTCATTCTTGGAGAAAATGCTAGACTCAACGCAAAAATGCTACGTACAGACGAAATATTACACAGATTCGGACAACAAATGGACATAAACATGCCCGATCCGGACAACCAATCAACATTCCCTCTCTGGTCAAGTGAAGATGGTAGAAGAAATTGTTAAACTTATCTACACAACACAGAGAATTGCAAAAATAATATGGATCACAACGGAACTTGAATTTTGGAGATTAATTCGAAGACACCCCAAGCAATGCCCCTCGGCTGGATAAGGGGGAGTTCCACTAAAGGGTTTATTGGGTTTTTAGTTTTTTAGACCTTTGGTTGTGGTTTAAATCCACAACTTGTTCCACTAAATTTTGGTTTTTTGGTTTAGTCGTTTTGTCTTTATTCAAAAAAAAATTGCATTTATTAGTTTTGCGTCAATTTTTTGTGGTTTATTGG
>JAXBDA010000868.1:0-68384 GCA_036023075.1 Gaultheria prostrata
TCCGTTACCCATTTGACAGAAGTAGACGGTGGGGGGTAAATTGATTAACGGAGTGAAAGTTTGGGGGGTAATTTGAAGTTTCGTTAAGTTCAGGGGGTTTTGAGACATTGAGTGCAAAGTTCAGGGGGTTTTTTGAAATTTTCCCTAAAATTTAGGTCTTCGCAAACCCCAGTTGAGCCGCCCTTGGAGAAGATTGTCGAGTTGATCTAGCAAGAGCATCTGTCCAATCCAAACACGTGAATTCTCACTGGGTTCACTTTGACGGATCCGGGGATGCTAGTGAGAGCATCCGGGCCGTCCATCTCGGCAATCGACGACCCAGATTTTTTCATAGAAGAGTTCAAAATATTTTTAGACTATTTCATGGAAAAATCTAGGCCTTCCAAAATACTTTTTGACGGCCTGAATACGCTCGCTAGAGGTGCTCTCACCAGAAACCCCTTTTCCTGCTTTGACAAGGGGAGACGTTCATTTTTTAGAACCCCTCAACATCACCTTCCATTCCTAAAATCATGGTCCTTACTTATCGGTAGATATTTCGAATAAAAAATTCACTTTTTGCAACCCAAGGTAAGAAAAGGAAAGGAAATAGCAAAAAAAAAAAAAAAATTTGTGTATAATAAATGTGTTCTAACACTTCCCTAAAATTTGTTAACTAGTAGTATTTTGAAAACTAATTTTCGAGTGTTTTGCGAGACCAACCCCCGAGTGTAGATACCTAAGCGAATAAATGGATTATGTTTGTACTTTTACCTAACTAGAGTTTATAGCTTTCGACACCTAGCTTTGGTTTGAAATTTAGGTTTGTATTTTTTATAACGATTGGGGAGAGAAAAAATGATAATAATTAAAAATATGGGTAAAATTTGACAGAATAATAATTGAAAATAAAAAATAATAATGGAAAAGAAATGTAAATAATAATTCTAAAAATCGGTCCCAAGATCCAAAATGGACAAGATTTAAAAGTCAAAAGTCAGAACACGTTGGTAGATGTAACATGCCAACACAAACGAGAGGGCCCACTTTTAGAAACGCCCAGCTCAACTTTTCAATGGTTATAGCACTATCAAGACCCTTGGCAAGCAGATGCGGAAGAGTCAAGGTTGTGTCCAAGATAGTGGTGGTGGGATTAAGACGTTTCAGCAACCCGCTCGACAAAAGAGGAAGAGGGAAAGGGTCATAAAAGATGACCCTCTTAGTTACCGAGTTCCTCAGCGTCGCGTTCTTCATTGACTAAACATGTCATGTGTCGTTTTTCTTTGTCTGCATGTTTCAAGAAGGCTTCTTTTCCGCTTGGTAGTGATGGTTTTGTCTTTGTTTGGTTGGTGTGTCTAGTCGGGTCTTCGTTTTGTGTTGGCATTAATGGATATTATGTATATTTCTATGTGGTTCTTCTTTTGTGTTTGCATCTAGTCCTGAGACATTTGGTTGGGGCTAGTCATGCCCTAGCCAAGAATTTTATTATCTATTTAGTGGAATGGATATATTATGTTTCTGTTGCTCAAAAAAAAACTTTGTCCCCCTCGTCAACGGTTTTGGTGCAGATTGGTATGAATTTGAAGACTGAACCAAAAGTCTACGGTCTAATGAAAGGCAATCCGTGTCCAGACCAAAAGTCTACGGTCCGGTTCCGAAACAATAAAAAAAACTCACGGTTCGGTTCACGGATTATTACACTCCGCAAAATAAAAAAACAGATTCCACATTCTAAATTCAAAGCCCAGATAAAAAATAAAAATAAAATAAAAACTGATTTCTAGATTCCAACAAAATAGATTGGCTTTAACAGCAGAGCACCGCTCGGCAAATAATCCATTGACAAGTGATAGAAATTCGGTCGTATGAGGTTCACTAGCAAAATGGAATAAGGAAAATGTTATTGCACACAGATAAAAGGTTAAATGGGCACAATACCGTTCGCATACAGAAGATCAAACACTCAATAAAAACAAACCATTTCACTCATAGAGAAAAGGCGTTCAATTAACATAGATAAACATAAAATATACTATCAGATTAAAGAAAGTACCACACAATATAAAGAAAACCACACGATATAAAGGAAACTATTTAGGGTAAATAATTAAGAATAATATGTTAAATTATAATTCTTATCCCAATATTATACTCCCTCCGTCCCTTTTATAGTGTGTACGTTTCCATTTTGGGCTATCCCTTAATAAGTGTGCGTTTTGAAAAGTTAGTGGGTACATTTCTTATTTTGCCCTTAAAAGTAGATTCATTTTTAAAAAGTTAGTGGTATTATTATATTGATAAGGGTAAGTAATGGAAGGTAGATGTAAATGTTGTAAAAGTTGATGTGAGAGAAAAATAGTTGGAATTCCCAGGTAACACACTTAAAATGGGACGGAGGGAGTATATATATACATTTTATTTATAAAAGTCTCACGGTCCGATTCGGTTTATCCGCGGTTCTTTTATGAAAATTCATGGATCGAACCGCGAAGCACGGTTTTCTAATTTTTCAAACTGTGTCCGTACCATTAATCCACAGACCCAACCCAAAACCTACGGTCCGAATTAGCGGTTCGTGGGGGGTTTTTTTTTTTTGACAACCCTACTAGCAACCCACTGTACCCCACAACTATCGATGCTAAAATTTTAAAAACATGAGAGATGGAGAATGAAAAGAAATACTAGTTTTTTACTGATTCTTTTCAGGTTGCATTTGTTTTGATGAATGCATATTCTGTCATTTCTTATGTTCAATTTAATTCGTCTATTTAGTTGAACTACTTTTAGCGAATAGATAGATGAACGATTGTAGGGCCTGCCCTGATTTTTCAAGAGTTTAAAGCGATAATCAAAAAATGGGCCTTTTATGAATTCTTAAGATAAGCGTAAAATAAAATAAATAAAAAACTTTCCCAGTTTCTCCAATTTTTCAAGCCATTAGTAGCCAACAATGTCTTGTTTCACCTTGTGCAAACAATTTTCAACAAAAAAAAAAAATACTTCGTCGGAACTACTTGAATATACAAGCCACCTCCTAACGACGGATACAGTGAAAGGAAGTCAAATGCCTACCATCCATATCCCTCGAAATATTGATCTCAATCTCTTCTTAAAGGCCATCTTTCTACTACAAAGTCAAGGAAATTTTGATCTATTTTGTTGCAATTACTTGGATCATCAATGTTTGTAGGTCCACATTCACAATCCAAATCTCGTTATTAAGAGTCTAAGACGATAAATTACTTATTAAAGAGGATTGATGGGCTATTTTTGGGTAAAGATATATACATGAGACTACTAATTAGTCATTTTTTGTGGGCCTAAAGCCCATGCACCTTAGACTAAAGCCCAGAGCAGGTGCTGAACGATTGCATGGTTATGTATAACTTAAAAGATGTATCAAATACTGTTGATCATGAGATTATTATGCAACGGTTTCTAAATATACAAAATCAATTACAATTATAAATTTGTAATAAAATTATGTTGATACGAATATTTCAGTCTTGCTGAATGGAGATAGTGGGATTCAGATTTTTTTGAACACCCTACCAAATATTTTTGAATCCCCCACTGTCCGCAGTCGATACATCTACTACATTTGTTACAATCACCACCAGCTATTCACCATTTTCAACTGTTATAACCATCTACCTCTTTTACCATCATAAGTACACCATTACTCTTTACCAACGTCAGTCTCCGTCGCCACCATCCTTCCACTACTACTTTCGATAGTACCGCACCACCACATGCACTCACCCTCTCTACCACTACCTCTTCAATACCATAATATTGCTAACTAGGGACGGATCTAGAAATTCTCCACAGTGGAGGCACCAATTTCTAATAAGCTTAACACAAATTTAAAGCCTAACATAACAATATAAAACTACCAGTTTTCACTTATGCAATAAGAATATATGCTTCTAAAGGTTTCTAAACATAACCACAATAAACAAAAATATCCCTCATTAAGTAGTACTTTTCTTTTATAACCGGAAGTCCGGCCAGCTTGCGCACATCTCGAATCACTACATACTTCTATGCGAGGTTCTGAATATCGTACCGAGCATGGTACCGTTTTTCTACTAGTACTTACGTACCGGTGTGATACCGAATACCATTCGAATTTCTAGCTAAAATGATAGTTTTTATTAAAATTATTTTATATACTTGCACTCTATATACATAACACAACCCCAATTACTCTGTATATTCCAATACTAGGAGTACTTTATTAGACTGGAAAATAGGAATAAATTTGTCGTGTCTAGACTTCCAGGAATAAAGGCTAGTCTATACTCCAGTTGCATCTAATAACTCTGCCTCTTTCCCAACAACCCTTTAACCCTTTGTACTAGTAGTATTTACAGATCTATAACTTTTGTTCCTCTTGGGAAGATGAATTTGAGAAGAAAAGGTGGAACCGTGGAAGACAGCTCGCCGAACAGATTTAGAACCGAAGCTCTCCGACCGGCGCACACAAATCTGGACGACAGTTCTCCCTCGATCTTCTGAGCAATCTTGGCTTTGATAGTTCTTCTTCCTTCTTTATCCCATCTTTCTTCTTCCTTCTTTTTTCGGTTCTCCCTCAATTTTTTCTGTTGTTTGTTCGTAGCAGGTACTGTTTTTTTTTTTTAATCTGAACTCCAACTGGGGCACGTGACCTGTAATACCCGTTCCGGGCATTTAATATTTAGTTCATGCTTTAATATGAATTAGAAGAGTTTGGGGTTAAATGGTTATACGTTAGAAGTGCGAGGATTTGAATGTGTATGGGTGTGTTTTAATATCATTGGGTGGGAGTATGTTTGGAGAGGTGGTGTGGCTACACCCAAAAAAATTTCTAATTCTAATTCTAATTATTAAGGGGAGGGGTGTGTCGGTAGGAGAAAGAGCAGGAGAAAGGGCAAAGAGAAAGAGAAGAAAAGAGGAAGAAGAGAAGGAAAATTTGGGGAAAATCAAGAGGTAAAAGTCTATGCTTTTATGTTTTGGAGGATTGATTCAAACTTAGCTATATGTGTGTATTTGAGGTTTGATTATGGTTGAGATTGAGTTTTGGAAGTTGGAAATCGGATTTTCTTTCACAAAATTCGTGGGTTTTGGTTATAACCCTGAGATTGAACTTTTGAATTTGGGTACAGACCAGTTTTCACGAATTTATTCGGGATACTTAGAAAGCTCCTCAATTCTTGATATTTTTACAGTAGATACCCATGGATGTCTTGTATGTTGTGTTAAATTTTCGGAGTTTAATTCGAAATACAAAAAATATGAAAAATGATTTACCGAGCTGCTGTCAGGCTCGTTTTTGTGCGGACAGCACTGTGGACTTTGGGGAAAATGGCATAACTCCTAGCTTGAGTGTCCGTTTTTCGAACCGCTTTTTGATTTGGAAACTAGACTCGTATACCTTCGAGATGGTGTAGGGTTTGTGACTTAATTTTCTGTAGGATATAGCAGTTTTTGAGTTGAAGTTGATGGTTGAGGAATTCTGGAAATTCTGGGCAGCCTTTTGAGTTGTGTTTTAATAAGTTTTGCTATAACTAAGTATGATCAATGGAGATGGGTCCTTATGGGTCTTTTGTGTTGATAAGTTGATGATGTTTTGGAGTTGGAATCATTAGAAAATATTGAGTAGGCGATTTTTGGTGAATTATTGAAGGTGGACTGTTCTGTAGAATTTGCAATCTTGAGTTTGTTTTGTGTAACTTCTATTGAGTGTATCTTGGTCATCCGGACTCTAAATAGGGCAAATTATATGTCGAAATCTATGTACTGGAAGTCTACTTTCCAGTGGTTGTAGTCTTGGAGTTTGATTTTCAGTCTATAGGAAGTTATGACCAGGATACGACAGACTATCCTGCTGGATTTTGTGTTTCCTGAACAGAATTTGTGAGTTTGTGCGTGAAAACGACTGAGTTCTATTGCTCATAAAAATCTATGAAAAATCAGGGATAAACCTTGACATGTGGTAATGTTGTCCACCAAATCTTGGATCATTTTGATGCATATTCTAATGACGACGAATTTTACAAGTGTGGGTGTTCCTGTTGAGTTTTGTGTGTTGCAACAAAATAGTTGAATTCACTGAGTTGTTGACTGTTGTTCAATTCCATAATAGCCTTATATTTTCATATTTAAGCATTTGTATTAATGTTTAGAGATGATCATATACTGATATGATTTAGCTTGTGGCTAGGTGACAGGTGAGGTCATCGGGAGGTGCCGAAACCGTAAGTTTGGCATACTACAGTCGAATCAAATGTGAGTGTGTCTGACTATGTTCAATAACATATAACTGTGTTGATGATGTATTGTTGTGAAGATGGACATATAACTGTGTTGATGATATGTGATTATAAAGATGGATGTATATCATGCTAAAGATGTTTTAACTGTTGATATGAATGAAATATGTATATGAAAGATGTATGTGAAAGATGCTATCCGCGAAGGGGCTGTGGATTGGGTTTCACCGCGAGTACGTTGTACCGCCTAATTACCGGTGGCAACGAGCGGGGTGGGCTCCCTCAGTGACCTAGGATTTTGTGTGAAAGACGGTATCTGCGAAGGGGCTGGGGATTGGGTTGCACCGCGAGTACGTTGTACCGCCTAATTACCGGTGACAACGAGCAGAGTGTGCTCCCTCAGTGACCTAGGATACATAGGATGTGGCAGACGTGCCACTTGCATGTGATTGGTTATTTACATGTTGATATTCATTGTATATCACTGCTGTGTTTAGATGTTGATTTGGTTGTAACTTATTGAGCATATGTGTTGTATTTTATTGAATATTCTCTATGTCTCACACACTCTGGCTTTCTTTTGATTGCCAGATAGCATGTGGCTTAGAGGGGGTCCACTACCGGTCAGTGTTTGAGGTGTTCAGTTGGTGTCGAGAGAATTTCAGACACGTTGTCACGTAATACTTTTATGATTATAATAAAAGAGTATTTTGAGCGCTTATACTATTTAAGTTGTAATTAAGTAGACGGTTGTTGGAGTTTATTTATATGTTTGAAGTCTTCAGCTGTGTTTTGTTTTGACGTTTTGTGAGGGAATGTTGGGTCTTGAGTTAGAATGTCGCGTGTCTGCACCGACTCGGGCCCACAGCGGGTGCCGTTTGTGGGGCGGGGCGTGACATGACCCCCTGTGCCCATATGTGCATCTGTCCCTGTTGCTAACCACCATCTGTCAACCACACAATTACATACAGAATCAACTTCGTGGTAGGTTGCGATGTCAGTGTATGATTTTGAAGGGGTGGGTTTTCATAATGGGAATCGGGCCGGCGAAAGTTGTATAAAATAGAGCTTTTACCCCATTTTTCACACAAATTTGATTAATTTTTGAGTAAGAATGTCCGGATTCATTGGAGATAAAATCATCTTCCCACCTCATTTGATAAAATGAATCTCATTTTATCATTTTATCACCTCAACCCCATTTAGGGGTTGTTCTCCAATGGATTTTATGAAAATTTGATAAAATCATACTCTTGATTTTATCCATTATGTAAAGATTTCATAAAATCTCCCATTTTTTAATGCAAAAATGGGTCAAAAATGAGAGATTTTATGAAATCTTTTGCAGAATGGATAAAATCAAGGGTATGATTTTATCAAATCTTCATAAAATCCATTGGAGAACAACCCCTTAATCAAATAAAAAACTCACCTAAAGACCGAAGATGCTCCGAGTAAAGAACTAATCTATTCTTAAGGGTTAAAAGTGTACTTTAGCAGAAATAAGTTGCCTCCGGCTCATCATATCCTTTGACAAAGTCAAAAGTCAGAACACATTCCCCAGTGCAATCGTCCCACCAATGGAATGCAAACCAAACAAAAGGACCCGCCTTTACAAGTGCCCAACTCAACTTTCCAACGGTCCAGATTAAAAAACAATTAAAAGAACGGTTACACCAGATTCCGCCTTCCACTCTCTCCACCTCTCTCTCTCCCCTCCTCTTTCTCAAAAATTTCCTTTCCCCCACTCGCTCACTCCCTCTCTCTCTCAAACTTTCGGCCTAAAAAAAACCACAGATCTGAACGGAAAAACCTAGCCGGAGAACAAACCCGATGGCGCGTGAAGAGTACGTGTACATGGCGAAGCTCGCCGAGCAAGCCGAGCGATACGAAGAGATGGTGGAATTCATGGAGAAAGTCTCCGCCGCCGCGTCCGAGTCCGAGGAACTCACCGTGGAGGAGCGCAACCTCCTCTCCGTAGCCTACAAGAACGTGATCGGCGCTCGGCGAGCCTCATGGCGGATCATCTCCTCCATCGAGCAGAAGGAGGAGAGCCGTGGCAACGAGGACCACGTGGCGACCATCAAGGGGTACAGATCGAAGATCGAGTCTGAGCTGTCGTCGATCTGCGACGGGATTTTGAAGCTGCTGGATTCGCGGTTGATACCTGCGGCTTCGGCTGGCGATTCGAAGGTGTTTTATTTGAAGATGAAGGGGGATTATCATAGGTATTTGGCTGAGTTTAAGACTGGTGGGGATCGGAAAGAGGCTGCTGAGAGTACTCTCACTGCGTATAAGGCGGCGCAGGTTTGTGATTTTTTTGCTGTTTATTGGAGTATTTGTATGCAGATCTGTGTTGTGAGAATTTATATGCACAGATTTGCAAGTTTTGTGTGCTGGTTTCTGCATTGCGTTAGATCTACTGGATAATTTTGATTCTATTGATTTTCTGGAGCGTAGATTCTGCTTCAGATCTAACACGAGAAACATAAATGCCCTAGTGAGTTGGCCTCTCTCTCCCAATTTGTAGTCTTTTTCACTTTGGAATTGCTTATATCTTGTAGTAATTTATAAAATTATGTGATTTTCAAATTTAAGTTAATGAAAAGTAAATTAAATTTTTTTATCGAGTTTTGATAGAACAGGGGACAAACAAATTGGGACAGAGGGATTATGTTTCGATCTCAAGTCCCTAAGTGCCCGTGAAAAAAACTCAGCTCAAATATTACGTGGATTAAGAGATCACCGCGAAAAATTAATGTGATGAACAACAGGTATAGGGAGAGCTGAGTTTTGGAAAGAGAAAGTGTTAGATGATTGGTCTTTATGCTCCTATAAATGTGTCCTATTAGAACAACTTTAAGTACTCTATTTTTTTGGTATTACCAGATGATTTCGCTTCAGAGAAAGACAGAAAGTAGGTTCGAAATTTGTAGCTCATGGACTCCGGTTCATATTGTTCTGCAGGCTATGCTAAGATGGTAATCATGATGAAGACCCTAAAGAATGTAGTAAAATTCCAAACTAGGAACTTTGTGCAATTACTATCTTTCATTGCGTTCCAGGGCTTCGTGTGAAAGTGTTTCCAGAAACTGTTTCTGGTCGGGATTTCATGCGATAAATGTCTGTTTTACACAGTGTATCATTTATTTGTCCTCCTTTCATGCGTATCTGTATCGTGTTTGGGTTAGGAACAAGTTGTAAGTTGTAACATCTTTTTTATTCATACAGTTTTGTATCTGATGAATTGCACTTATATGTATACTTGTATAATATATCAATAGTCTTGGGGTCATTCTAGGATACCGACTTGTAAATATGGTCAATTTGCTACCTCACAATTGAGAGTGGGATACAGTTGACCCATTCATTGGTTGCTCCTTTGTTTCTCTCTTATTGTTTTTTGTTTTTTTCGATATCATATTTATGAAGATTTTCGTTTTCAGGATATTGCAACTGCAGAACTTGCTCCAACGCACCCAATCCGGCTTGGCCTTGCTCTTAACTTTTCTGTATTTTACTATGAGATTCTAAATTCTCCTGACCGTGCTTGCAACCTTGCCAAACAGGTGAGACCTTCTGATTTTGGCGCTTTGTTTTCTTTGCATTTATGCGGTGCCATAAGGAGGGAATATTGTATGAAAATAGAAAAATTTGAGAAGATCTCATTGTTGGGTTTTAATTGTTGGTTTGTTGTATAGTAAAATTAAGGGTCTTCCAAATTGATGCACCCAGCCACCCACCATTTGTTGCATACGTCTGGAGATATTTTCCTTTACTGTTATATAGACCCCACAGTTGCATATATTTTGTTCACTTACCATTTGTCCTTGGTTTACATCTGTTTCTTTTTTGCTGCCTTCATCAGGCTTTTGATGAAGCAATTGCTGAATTGGATACATTGGGAGAGGAGTCTTACAAGGATAGCACCTTGATTATGCAACTTCTTAGGGACAACCTCACTCTGTGGACCTCAGACATGCAGGTATTTATCGGCTTCCATGCAAATTGCAATTTGTAATTTCTACGATTGGAACTCTCATTTACTATGCGATTCTACTTGTTAAACTAAAAAGCTTGCCCCGTTCCACTCAAAATTATAATTATAATCTCGCCTCCAAGTTAGCCAAACGATTGACGTCAAAGAAAAGCAATGCAGAAAAAGTGTCGCTTTTCAGCCAAGTATACGCCATTTGTATGATAATTCTGTTAAAAAAAAAAATTCATATGATAATTGGCTCGGAATAAGAATTACTTCATGTCTGACTAGATAAGTCTCAAGGCCATCTTCAGGCCCAGGTCATCTAGTGGGGGAGACCACCCCACACTTAAGACAAAGGAGATGTAGTTGACAAGTCATAGAACCGGTATTAGGAAAAAGCAAGTAAAACGTGGAGAAGACTAGGCCCCCCTGAATGGTGGGTCACTTTTTTTTTGAAACCTTTTGTGTCTTGTCCTGTTCCTTTTGTTTGTTTGGGTAGTCTTTTTTCTTACTTGCCTGAGCTGTTATTTTCCTGAGTTAAACATCTTTCTCGTTACGGAAAGGGATTACATGGACTCGGGTGCGCATACCTGTCCAAGCGTCAAATCGTCCCATGCTTAAATATTTGGGATATTGAGATACTTATCCTAAAGTTGGATATGGATACCGGGACAAGTCCTTTTCTGCATTTCTAGTCTATTATAGACTATTCGTTGCAAATACTTCAGAATATACTGGATTAAGGAAATGGTGGGAGGAAATCATCTTCATGAAGCATATCTTAATTTTATATTTCTTGTTACTTATGTTACAAAAAAATTTTGGTTTTCGACACAGGAGGATGGCGCAGACGAGATTAAAGAAGCTCCCAAGCCTGACGATGAATAGTAGTGAGGGAGGGGCGCACCCATAAAATAGGGTCTCTCTTCTCCCATGGTGGTTTTTAATATTATTAGGAGAAAGTGATTGTTCTGATTTTCCTGTTATTCTGAAATTTTAGTCATTCTCGCTTCTAATACTCATGAAATTTGAAGGTACTGAAATTGTTGTTCCTGTCCTTGGTTTTAACTTTGTTTGGTTTTGATGGGTTTATTTTCTCCAAGGAGATTGGAGCTTTATTTGGGTGATGTGATAGCATTCCTGTACTTGGTGCTGAATTAGTATTTGGTTTTACCTGTTTTTTTTTTTTTTTGGTGTGTCCCGGATCTATTACAACGAGTGATTATTCAGTGCTTTATGTGATGGGACACTGCCACCACACATTTGTGTGGGAGCTCAAGCTAGGGTAGGAGCCCACACAAATGTGGGGGAAAAAGGCTCCCGAAACAACATGTGGTGGCACTCTAGAAGTAAATTGTGGTGCTCCCGGATCAAATAATAACTTCTCGGTTTATACAACATCAGCCGTTTAACATCCTTGCAAACTTATTATTCTAGTAGTTGGCAGCCCCAAATGTGTTGATTTTGCTCAAGATTGAGTGCGTGTGAAGGGCGGGTTCGATGTTTGGGTTTTCTAGTCCAACTCCGAACTTGGCCGTTTTTACAGGGCCTTAATATTTTGCAAGCCTAAAATGAATTTAGATAATAGTTTGTTTTTTTGAAAAATATTCAATATACGTTTCAGATAAAGAAACATACTATTTTTGCTTTGTAATATAACTAAACTAAACTTATAAATTTTTAGGAAAAAATGAATCAAATGTAAAGAAGTATGTTTTCTCTAACTGAACAAGTAATTAACTTTAGTTATAAGAAAATTATTT
This sequence comes from Gaultheria prostrata, assembly GCA_036023075.1. Taxonomy (NCBI): domain Eukaryota; kingdom Viridiplantae; phylum Streptophyta; class Magnoliopsida; order Ericales; family Ericaceae; genus Gaultheria; species Gaultheria prostrata. The sequence continues at coordinate 11,979 of JAXBDA010000868.1, forward strand.
TTAACAAATAAGAGAATGGATTGTTTTAAACCATTTTTTTTAGCAGTGTTAGTCGAGTAAAAATTAATTATTTTGGTTTATTTGTAGTCAAAATTATTTTATTTGTAAATTTGATATTAAATTAATAAAAAAAAAATTAACTTAGAAAATAAAAGAAAAACTTATCATATATTTATGATGTGCAAAAAATTTGAATTTTGGTATTCAGTAAAACTAGCTATCAGTACCTAATTTATAAATTTATGTATATTATATCTACACTTAACACAATATAAAAATAAGAAAAAAAATTTACTTTTTATTTTTATTTTTGATAACTTTAATTGGGGATTAGGGACCAATGGATGGGATAGGGTGGCACGAACAACTGAGACAAATGCTCCAAATGCTAAAAAAAACATAGAAAACTTATACAGTAATATAATATATGCGCTTAGAATTTTTTTGATTGCCCTTATCCGGGACTTGTTGAACTTACTCCTGAGCCGGCCCTGTGCATGTGTCGAGTCATAGTACAGTGTCTTTCCTCTTCAGCCAGTGCAATTCATAGACTAGTATTATATAGTATTATACCATCATTTTTCTCCATTCCTCATGCAAAGTCCACTTTGTGGATCAATGATCAACGAGTCAAGAAGTGAATTGTTCAACCTTAGTTTATAAAATTAACGGGTTTTAAAGATATGGTTGAGCTAGATTTGTGTATTAGGTAAAACTCCACTTTTGTGGATCTATTTGAAAGTTCACGTAAGCCAAAGTTCAAGATCCACTTACAAATCAGTCAATCCAAGATGAAAGAAAGAGAGGAGATTTTCTCTCTTTATCTTTCGCTCTTGGAGAGAGAGAGAGAGAGAGAGAGAGAGAGAGAGAGAGAGAGAGAGAAGGGTCTCAACTAAAATCTAAAAAGAGAGAGGAGAGAGTGGGATCATGTCATCCTTAGCGGCAATGTTTTCCACACTTGTCACTTGTTATTTCGTCGGTATTATACTGATAGTGTTTTTTGGTTAGTTGGTGTGACGATTGCCCCTACCTACCCATTTCTAGTCAATTTTTAACCATAGCTATGATAATCATGGATGGCATCTCATGGATATTCATTTTCATTTCTTAGAAAAACGTATTCCGTTCATGTTAGTAATGATGTCCGATAAAATTCATTTTGGCATAAACATCAAACTCGGCGAGTTAAACGAAATGAATTATTTGAATCACTCTACGGGTCGAGAATTAGCCCCATCGAAAATTCAAAAATAGCACATCATACCTAGGGTCACAGCAAGAAAAGGGGGCTTTGAATAGAGGGCCTAAAGCCTAAAAGTAAAAGAAATCAGAGACAGGATGCTCAAAGTTGCAAAATTCAAACAAAAAGTTGAAGTTGAAAGGCCCAAATGTTGACTCTGTTTGGTTTTGAATTCGTAAGGGAAAATAAAAATCAAATTAAATGAATAAATGAGCTTCGAAATTTTTTATTACTGTCTTTGCTTCACAATCCAAGATCCAATAACTGACTCGACTTGAGTTTGAGCTTGTGTTTATTTGATAAAATCTCGCTCAATATTAGTTTGTTCTACGAATTTTCTTTTTTTTGAAGATTTTAAACCAAATTTGAACATACTACTGCTCGTTCTGCTTTGGATTGTAAAAAATTCAAGCTACTCAATATCGGCTCGTGTTTAATTCGATTAAAGCTCGTTCGAGATTGACTTGTCTCATAAACAAAGTTAGTTTAAATATATTTTGAAGCTCATAAAGCCCAACCCGAATGTCGGCCCACGTTTACAAACTGTTTTCAACGATCCACTATCCAGTCAAATTGAGCCCGACCCAATAGAAAATCCCAACTACCATTTCCTCTCTCTCTCTCTCTCTCTCTCTCTCCTGTTATTGGCCGCCTCTCGCAGCTGAAGCTTCGTCTCCAGTCATCCATGGCGGAAGCCGCAAAAACCTTAACTTTATCTGAGGTACTGCAATTCCGTTTCCGCATGTTTTGTATCCGTTTATATACATTGTGCCAACGCTTTGGGCAATTGGAATCGATTTCGTATCTGTTCTAGTTGCTTTTTTGTTCTTGTTTGAATATGTGAGTATCGTTGGCCTATTCAAGCGCATATCTATGGAATTTACTTCGAAATTGAAGGATTAAACTTTCTTTTCTTCGATTTGGCTTTCACTTGAATGGATTGATTGCTTTAGATACATAGAGCAGTTGCGTACCTAAAAAGCAAGCACCTAGATTTCTGAAATGTCGATTTAAGGTGATGATTTTTATGCTTCTGTAGTTACTGCACTTAAATGTGAAACGAATGTGGTGGAGTCTGATTTTCTCTTCAACTTGTAATAGCATGATACCTTCAGCTCAGCAATCGAATTAGATACAGAAGTAAAAAAGGGCAACGAACCCTTTTGTTTCACTTGCTTCTAATGGTTAAAATTTCTTTATTTGGTGTGTCCCGGCTATTCTGAGAAATACCAGAGAGAGCTTTATGGACATTGTCCACCCCACCAAAATGTGGAATGCTTTAGAGCAAATTTCCATGGTGATCTTATCAACCAGTTTGGGAGCATTGTCCATCTCGAATCAACTTGTCGCGAAATGAGTTCTTGATTGTCTTGTATTCTGTAACTTAAGTGAAAAAGTAAATTATCACGGCATGAGGACGGAAATTAAGGCTTTTGGTCGATACATTTGGTTGAATAAAGCGGCGACTGAAATTAAGCCTTGTGGTGGACTAATTGCTTTCACAGTGGGAAGACCATTTCAGCAACATCTTTCTAAAAGAAACCCATCAAATTCCTGAAAATGAACTCTCAAAAACTATACCAGCCCATTTTAAAAGTTAAAACACCATGGGGCTTAACCAAGTAGAAATGGAATCAGTCAACCTCTTTGACAAATCTTGTGGTTTATACTGGCCCTCAGCTTCTTGATAGAAACTGGAAAGTAAATGTTGACATCAAATATTGGTCCTGGCTATAGCCGGAGAATGGTGATTTGTCCTTCCGTTTTGAACCCTCTATCTGCTTTGAATGCCTTGCAGGGCAAGTTCATGTTCTTATTTCTTAATCTTAGGTATCTTCTGTTTTTGTGTTCACTTTCATCAGAAGAAGTTGATATCTTCTTTTAGGGAAAGGATAATTAAACCTAATAGATGTACATTAAGTGTTAAACCTAAAGAACGTATTGAATATAGGACATTTTGTACACTTACAAAGAATGAGAAATAGTTTTGAGTTATATTTGCTTCAGGGTATAAAATGCAATTCAATGCTATTGTTTTGTAAGTTGAGGGTGTCAAATTCGATTAGACATTGCACCTGGACCAAGTTTTAGTTTATATTGAGTTTTATGCTACCTTCTTCTCCTCGTCTATCTAAAAGATATACCTCTGGACAGTAGCATATTTGGAACATTTCCTTTGACATCTTTGAAGTTCACCACAAGTGTTTTTAATGCCCTTGTAACCATGTACAATCTCCTATTTGTGGTGGTTCACTAAAAAAATTATTCAGCGGGAAAATTTTACTTTATTGGGAGCCAAATAGCCATTATTCATATATGTATGTGTATATCAGCATATATCTGTGGTTTAGCCTTTAACCCCACTCTCAAGTAGCTCCACATGCTGAAAATACAAAACTCACTTAAAGTTTAGGAGTGTTTGTCATTAAAAGTGATTCAGGATCTCAAAGAGTAGTACACAAAAGGCAGTTAACTACTTACTGCTGTAGTTGCCTCTGTATTAATTTCTCTTCCACTGCCTATGCAAGCATACGAGGCATGCCACATCTAGATTCTGTGGAAGGTGGCTTGAATTTTGAGTTGTGTGCCTTAATGGTTGAGGGCAGTTCTTGTCTTTGATAGTTGCTCATGTATTTATATGACTTTTATTGACCACAGACTGGCTGTGGATTTTTTTTTCTATGATTCGTTCTCCTGAACTTGCTTATCTCTATATTCCTTATCCTGTGAGTGTGCTGGGCGCCTGGATCTCCTCTAGTTAGGCTGTTACTGCTGCACCTAAATTATGAGATGTTTTTTTGCACTCAACTGTGTTTATATAATCAAATCTTTTTTATTTTTCTCCTCCATTTGATTACCTCAATCTTGTTTAGTCTTACGATGTCGAGTTTGACAGACCCTTTACCTGAAGTGCAAATAGCTTCTGTCTACATTCTTGCTTGTTTCTTGTTACATTCTAACATAAAAAACTGTGCTTTCATTAAGTCTGCTCGCACCTCCTGTATTATCTTAAAATAGTCTACAATTCAACTTTCTAGGCTGTTGTATCGACTGGCAGTTGTGGTTAGCTTACACTGACAAAATGTTTAGGCTACACTTTGAGGTCTCTTCACCTTGGTCTAAGTTCAACTGTGTGCAAGTAAACCAAACCAAACCAAACCGAGCCTAATGTCCCAAATCAATTGGGGTCGGCTACATGAATCATTTTCCTCCATTGAGCTCTGTCAAGTGCTGCTTGCTCACTTAGCCCAAGTAGACTCAAATCCTTGCGCACTACTGCATCTAATGTCAATTTGGGTCTTCGCCTCCCCGGAGCGTTGCTACTCAAAGCTATCTTATCCGCTCGCTTAACTACTCCATCCGCTGGCCTACGATAGACATGCCCAAACCACCTAAGCCCATTTTCCCTCAACTTCTCCTCTATAGGTACTACACCTACCATCTCGCGGACTGATTTATTTCTAATCCTATCTCGTCTAGTCTTACCACACATCCACCTCAACATTCTCATTTCCGCTACACTTATCTTATTCACCTGCTGTTTCTTAATAAGCGAGCATTCTGTCCCGTAAAGCATCGCTGGTCTTATGGCAGTATTGGAATTTATCGTACTTACCCTATTTTCTCCAGTAGGTTCTCAGTATTGGTTGTCACGGTAAAATCTTTTTGTCTGATGCTTTGAGTTGCAGGAGTATTTCCTCAAGGAGAAAGAGGAGAAGCTGGATACAGGTGCAAAGCCTGCAGAAGAATCTGAGGTGAAGAGCCCCGTTGGTGCCACCTCTGAAGAAGTTGCCAGCTCAATAACCGAGGAAACCCCTGTTGTTGGAGGTAGTACTGAAGTGAACTCACCCTCTGCTGATGAAAGCAGTGGAGAATCTAGTGCTACAACTGCAGAGAGCAATGAAACCACTGGTAGTGCAGGGGGAAGTGACAGTGAAGCCCCAGAGGCTGCTGCTGAGGAAAGTAGTGGAAATGCTGAACAAGAAGACGCGGGGGATCAAGAAGGTGAGGAGACACCAGAGATTAAGGTAAGCTTGACTAAATTATAAACTTGGCCTCTTATCCTCTCATGCACCGGCAATGTACTCAGTGACGTCTGCAGGGACTGTTGTCATGATTAAGCAACTTAAATGTTACCAGTTTTGTAATGTGATGAACAAGAAGCACCATAATCTATTTATATCATCGTATTGAGAGAAAACATGTTAATCCCCCAGACTATTAAAACTGCCCAGAGTTTTCATTTTTTTTTATAAAAAAGAACGTTGGTTTACGTAAACTTTTTATATATCATTGCAGTGACAAGTTGACAAAACAGAAAAATATGAACTGGGTAGGGCTATGGCCTATGGCATTTGCTAATTTTGTATTGGATAGTAAGTTCAGTTTTTGTCATGTGTTCGTTGAGGTACGTGAATTAATGGAAGTGAAGGTGTTCGACTATAGTTGTTTTGAATAGACCGAGGTATGAACTGGTTAGGGCTGCGAAATTTGTAAAATTTTGCGTTGGATTAAATTATCCTCTTTAGGATGAAGTTTTTGAAAGGATGGTCAAAGTTTCAAGATGGTCAAGTGAGCTCCCTCACATATATGTTGAGCTACGAGTATCATGACTTCTTCTCCGTTTGTCCTTATGTATCACTCTTCATTGTTTACTTTGTGGTTATCCACCAGCTTGAGACAGCACCAGCAGATTTCCGTTTCCCAACATATATGTTGAGCTACGAGTATCATGACTTCTTCTCCGTTTGTCCTTATGTATCACTCTTCATTGTTTACTTTGTGGTTATCCACCAGCTTGAGACAGCACCAGCAGATTTCCGTTTCCCAACCACAAATCAATCTAGGCATTGCTTTACCCGGTACATTGAGTATCATCGGTGAGTTAATCTTAATCCTATGTGCCTAAATGTTGTGTTTCTCAACTCAGCACTGTTGCTTTTCATGATAAGTATCTTTTCTTGGTCCTTCAGTTGCGTAGCTGCAAAAGGGGAAGGTGCTCCTGAATGCGACAAGTTTGCAAAATACTATCGCTCTCTTTGCCCTGGTGAATGGGTATGTACATTCTATGCTTTTACATCCCCTTACGCCTCTTATTTCGTGTTGGACTTGTTTATGCCATGTTGCCATATTGATATGACTTGCGCAAAACTTGTTCCACTCTTCTTATATGTCTAAATTTTGAAACCGGTCAATTGGAAGCCTCACGAAACATTATTAGTTGGCTTCGTTATGTTTTTTCGAGGGGTCATAAAGGTAAACTTCATTAATAAATATGAAAGGAACAAGAGTTAAAGATTCAAATTCCAGCCCCATCAAAAGCATCAGAAAGGTTAAACTTGAAGAGCCAGAGCTAGATAGCAGATTACCCCTGAAAACCCAAGAAACAAGGCAGTAAACAAAGATCATAATACTATGTAACTATGTCGATGAAAGTACTACTGTTTGACTTTCATTACACGGCTTACTGCTGCAGGTAGACAGATGGAACGAGCAAAGGGAGAATGGTACCTTTCCAGGTCCATTGTAGAGAGTGCCTGCTGAAGCAAGTATATTCATCGTATCCAGGTTGCTTGGATCTGTCGGATTAATTTCACAAAATGAGAACTAAAAAATATCCGGGAAACCTCTATTTAAAGTGGTTAATAAATTATTCCGAACACAAAATGTTGCACCTACACGAAGATGGAACTCTCTTTCCATCAGTCTTTTAAACTTTTGATTTGTTATGTAAGTTGTTACAGGAACAGGTCACCGATAAGCATAAACTTATTCAGTGACCTACATTTTCTATTCATCACGTAATAAGAGGTTATTGCCGGCGGGATTATCAGAGTCTTAGTTGAATAATACTACTGTAGATGTGATGGTGGTATCTAACTTGAGGAGTCACCGGTGGGAAAGTAATGGTTTAAATGCCCGACCTGGGGACTCCTGTAGTACAGGTGTAGTGCGCGATCCGTGCCATTCAAAAGTGTATTAAATAGTCCAGATTTGCTAAAAGTATCCTATAGTGCTATCTTACCTATAGGATGCTATTTAAACTTTGACCTATTAAAACGCTTTTGGATCGCTCGAACCATATTTGCTCAAGTATGCCTTGATGAGGGTTTCAATATTTTTGTCGCTAAAACCTTGCTAAGGACAGAGAGCAAGAAACTAGCTAAATGATCAATTTAGCTATTTTACCTAGACAAATAACTGAAAAATAGTGCTTCGAGAGAGTATTTTAGATAGTACCTAGGTATTTTTGTTGGTATTAACTAAGTATTGGATTGAGTACTATTATTTTTGTCATTTTTCTCACTCTATTGCTCCCACTCTACCACTCTCTTATCAAACAGATCAATACAGAAATACAATATTTTAATAGAGAAAAGGTAAATAGATAATACTGTCGGTTATTATTTCTTTTGTGTTTTCTTTGTTTTAATTTCACGGTTTGGATGTGTTCTAGTATGAAGTAATTAGAGGATCCTAACACTAAAATCCTCGTTTCCTATTGGTCCATAATTGTGCATTTGTTTGTAATTTGATTTTGTATCAATTGAAATACTACAGGCACTCATATTTTCAAGAAGTAGCTGGTTCCCTTACACAACTTTTGACACAAAAATGTAAACCACCAATTTTGGAGTCCCACGCAAATGATCGGAGTCGTTCAATTTGTTGAAAACATATTTGTAAAAGTACCTTTAAAGAATCAACCCATTCTTCTTTCTATACATAGCTTAGTGATAATATCTTAAGCAATTTGTCTTGGAAAATTGAGAAAACAAGAAAACGATTGGAGAATAGGGCTATGTTTCACTCAACAGGTGCCTAAACAGGCCAAATCAGCTAACTGAAGGTATATCTTCCCACGCATGAATCCGGTTTGGGCTATTCTTCTTTCTATACGTAGCTTAGTGATATCTTAAGTGATTTGTCGTGAAAAAAAATGAGAAAATAAAAAACGATAAGGGAATAGGCCTCATTTCACTCAACCAGCGGCCAGGCCAAACCGGCTAACTGGAGCCATATCTCCCCACAATCTGACATGATAAAAACTGATTGAATCGATCAAGCCCTTACCGATATCCAAATGAGTTGATTCTTTACGGGTACTCTTAAAAACATATTTTAAACAAATTAAACGGTTCTGATTATTAGCGAGGGGCTCTGATTATTTTTATGTCAAAATTTGTGTTATTGATTGTGTGAAGGGAACTTGCCCCAATTCAAAAGTATTGGAGTAGTAGATCGTAAGGCTGGCCATTATTTATGATGTGTTTTCTCAGGCTGTATTTAACGGCTTGGATGTGTTTTTTGAGGTAACTTGTGGATTGTGACAATGAAACTCTCGCTTTCTATTGGTCCATAGGCATGCATTCTGCATCGTTTCTTTTATTTTGATTAAAATTTTCATGCATACTCCTAATTCAAAAGGCGCTTCTAGTAAATTGTACGATCGATAGTTGTTTCTAATGTGTTTTCATGGTTTTAATTTGACGGTTTGAATGTGAAAATTGTGACACTAATTAAATTCTCATTTTCTATTGGTCCAGAGTAGGCATTTGCATGTAATTTTTGTATTACAACTGCATCATATATGTCATGAATCGCTCCTATTTTAAAAAATGGGCGTAAATCATATGGTTTATAATTATTCCTAGTGTGTCTTCGCAAGTTTTATCTAACGGCTTACAGTGTCGGCTCTAGAAATTCTAAGAAGGGTGTTTGAAAATCTCTACTACCTCTCGAAACTATAACTATATGTATAAGAAAATACATTTTTATTAATATCAACAATGGCACCTACAGAGTCAACTCAAAAGTTTCGGATGCTTGAAACAAACTTCTTAAATGGACTACCTTTATATTTTGTATATAAAAGTTCATAACACAGAGTACGTAGAATATTACAATTGCTCTAGATGAGTTTTCATATTTTGAAACCGTTCCATAATATCCTCATTACCAACTGTATCAAATACATCACTCTCAATATAAGTAACCAAATAATCGTTCATCCCATCAACCTAATCTCCTTTTTGTTCTCTTTTGGATTAAATTTTACTAATATTTTCCTTTTTCTTCTCTTTTCATTTTGGATTTTCATATGGGCTAATTGGGTTGCTTTTGCTGGATTGATTTGTGGGATCATTTTTCGGGGTTGAGTGTTCAAATATTTGGGGGTTATGTGTTCAAACATTCTTGGGAATGTTGTTCAAATATTTTTTGATCAAGTGTTCAAAAGGACTGAAAAATAATAAAATAAAAAATACCACATGTATATTCTTAAAAAAAAATTCCTTAGGTGTTCAACTGACAACCCAACTCTCCATGTGGAGCTGCCAATGACGGCTTAGATGTGTTTTCTAAGGTAACTTGCGGATTATGATACTATAGGCCTTGTTCGGTTGGAGGTTTCTAAATCGGGTTTTGAGAACATTTCCTTGTTCGGTTTTCAAGGGTTTTCAAGTGCTGTCAAGGGTTTTCAAGGGTTTTTGGGTTGGGATTTTGAAACCCGATTTTGAAATCCCGGGTTCTCAAAACCCCAACCAAACAAGGTGTATAACTCTCGCTTTGTATTGGTCCATAAAACGCATTTTGTATTTCGTTTTTACATTTTAACCATAAATTAACGAGTAAATTTCATTGGCGCCCCCTGAGGTGCTTAATTACTAATGACGAATATCCCCTTAACCTATGAAAAATGACAATGCACCTGTTATTTCTATATGTACTCTAATACCACAAATCGACAATTGTCTGTCCAAACTTTGAAGAAGCTTACTCTGGGGTGGACTTCTGTTCCAACCCCGAGCGCTCTTGCTAGCTCAACTCGATTGGACAGACTCTAGGAAAAAATTTGAAGAAATACTTTGTTAATGACATTTTTGTAAGTTTGGATGGGAATAAATATACTGGCAAAGTAAAAATTTGTGTCCAACTCAAGTTGACTTTGAGCAAGAATTTTGGCTGTTTTACTCAAAATTTTGAGTCCAAGTTAAAAAGGTGGGGAGGAGTGGAGCTAACAAAATTTTGATAAGTTCAAAGCCCCTTTTGGCCAAAACGTAGGATTACACCCAAAATCATTTGGGTTGTTGTCAAGGTTCTGAATCCCGTACCGACTGGGGTACCGGTTTTCCTTTTGTTACGGTACCTACCAGGTACCGTTTCAGATTTAACGATATTATCTGTATATTATCTATATAAATTGAAAATTTTACCCATATCATCGAATTTATCATAAAATATGAAACCTCAATAGTTCGGGGACTTAATAAACAATAGATTAAGACAACAGGGGTGAATGTGTAATAAATATAATACATATACACTAACCCAATCGGCCAGTCCACATTAACGGCCCGTTTGGATGGCGTATTGGTTTTGGAGGGATTAAATAGTAAGAGGGGATGAAATAGTCGGGGTGATTAAATAAGAAGGGTGGACCCACATTGATGTGATAGATAAGAAGAGGATTAAATAGTCCATGGTTTGGGTGAATGATTAAAAAAGAGGGATAAAGAGGGTAGATGATGCAAAAAAATTGTTAAATGACATATTTACCCTTGTGTATTATATTATGAATTATTATATAAAATTATATATTTTCATTTATGATTAAAAGATATTAAGTATATATGTTTCTTTTTAATTTAAAAAAGATATTATGTTTTTTTATCCAAAAAGATTTTACTAAAATCAGATTTTTGTATACTTAATACTCTCTTTTAATCATAAATGAAATTATATAATTAATTTTACATAAACAAATGACAAGTGGTTTGGGCCACTTGTTTCTCTAAAACCAGTGGTCTCTAAAACCAGTGGTAATCAATTTTGGGATTCTAGTCCTTCTTCGGTCTTCCTGTATTCTTCTATTCTCTGTCTCTCTACAAACCCCATCACCAGTCGGCGGTCCTACCGACCACCACCATGACCAATACCAACATCTCTCTCTCTCTCTCTCTGTGAGACTCTGGCAATGAATCGATCGACTCCGGCAACGAGAAAACAGTGGCGACGCAAAAGCAATTTGCTTCGATCAACTCCGGCGACAAAAAAATAGGTGCATATTGCTCTGTTCTTAGATCAAACTGGATTATTTGTTTAATTTCAACTTGGAATTTTTGGGTCTGAAATTGGTTTGCAAAGGAGGAGGAGGATCTGGGAAGGAGCAGGGTATGGAGGTAATTTGGGCTGGATAAGAAGGCCAGACTAAACATAAGCACCCCCCCCTATATTTAGTCCGGGAGAAGAGGGATAAGGGGGGAAGCCGGATGAATCATCCGGGTGCGTTTTGGTGCCGCCAAACGAAGGATATGGAGTGGAAGAGGGATGAGGGGAAGAGGGATTAGATAATCAGGGGCCATATACGGCATCGAAACGAGCCCTAAACTTTCTTTTTTGTTTTTGAAGAGGCCCACATGAAACCTTATCCACTCTAGTCTCTCTCTACAGATTCCAGAAGGACTGAAGGAGTCGCCCCATCTCTCTCCTCTCTCCTCCAACTATTTCTTGCAGCTGTCTCGCATACAAACCCCACTCTCTTCTCCGACCAAACTCAAATTCTTACAACCTCATCAATGGAGTCTCGGATCTGATCTCTCGCAGTGCCGGTACTACACTATTTTGCTGAGGATTTTCTGATCTGATCTCTCACTGCATCATGAATGTTCTTGTTTTCTCCGATCTTTCTTCTCTCTTTTTTTCTATTTTCTCTCAATTTCTCTGTTTTTTTTCGCTGGTCCGTATGTACCGCCTCCCGCCAGTCACCACCGAGAAGGCCGGAACTCGCCGGTATCGGCCGGTACAGACGGTATAGGCTGGACAAATAGACGGAACGGAATTACCCCTTTAGTTTACATCATCGACGATATTTTCCTTTTATTTGTCAAGCTAAGAATGTCATTTAAGTCTAGACCCACGGTTTCTTGCCCTATATCCCTGCTGGTGCTCATTGTCAGGAGGCATTGAAGTGCTCTTTCCAAATCGTTTGTCTGCATAGCCAAATCAAACCCAAGTAGTGAAATTCGCAAAGGAGTTTTTGGATCTTATTGATTCTGCAGATGCTACTGCACAAGCTGATATTGCTCGTGAAGCTCTTAAGAGATTAGCGGCTGCAGGTTCAGTAAAGGGAGCCTTGAGAGGTCATGAGTTAAGAGGACGAGCGTTACGCCTTGCAAATCATGGGGAGTTGACGTGGCTTAGTGTATGTTGATTTTTTTATTCTCCTTCTTTTGCTAACTGTTGTTGACTTGAGCTTTTTGGTGCAATCAAGGGAATGCTTTGATTAATTTTTGCATACAACCCATTTTGTTCATCTACGAAGCAATGGCGACTCCAGAAAGTTCTATTGGTGGTGTCAGAATTTTATCCATCTGATTCTCTTTTTAGATTAGGAAGACTTTTTTGTCCTCATTTTGAAGAAGACTTGAACTATTGAAAAAATACTACTAGTAAAAGAATGAAAACCCCATAAAAGTTAGCATGACATGTGTAAACATGTATACCTGCAATATGTAATGCGAAAATTATTTATGTATAAAATACATAAGGTCTTCACTTAAAAAATAAAGAATGTGTATAGTCCTCCAAAGGTGCTGGTAAATGCACCAATTAAAATTCTACTTGCACCTATTTTTTGGTAAAGTGCAAAAGTTTTTGATGTCAAGATCATGTATGTATGTTGTTGGCCTTAATAGAAGTTTAAGGGGTGTATTTAGAAGTTCTTTTCTATACAAATACAGTACTAGTAGTTAAATTTGACATCCATTAGAATTTGCCTCTCCAGTCTCCACGTTCTCACAATTACCATTCAACCAATGGGTTCAGGGTCATTTGTCAGTGGGGTCAAAGGCCATTTTGTAAAACTAGAACGGTAAAAACTTATGGGCTAATCTCAACATTTTTTGTGGGGTCACCTGACCAAGTAACGTATGCTATTGTTACTCTATATCCTGTTCGATATATACCGAGTAACGTATTGTGTATCATGGTGTTCGGTTGGGTATACTCATAGTTCGTATGATACCAGAAAATCACACAGTATATTAATACTGCATTTGCAACGAAAATTGCACAGTATATTAATACTGCATTTGCAACTGTTTAACAAAGTGCCACGACACGAAACGGTGGAGTAGGAATGGGCATTCCATAGGTTCCTCCTCTCATTCTTTCATTCCATCTACTCTTGTTATAACGTCTCATTCCCTTTATGCATATCAAATGTTCTCGTAGCTCACGGGTAACCTGTTGGCTTCACCGTGTGGTTTTTATTCTTTGTTTAGTGTTTGTTCCATTTCCTATACCAAAAATATGATAGCTTTTGTTGATTTTCTGAATCTTGCGTTCACATGCCGAAAATTATCACCAATGCCACGACTGAATAGCTAAAAATCTCATGCTTTTCAGTTGGGTGGCATTAACATGTCTGATACACGGGTCCTTTCCTCAGGGTGGCAATATACTACCGTTTCATGCATTTCTTGAAGAATTTGGTGAATAACTTGATCTCAGTTGGCTTGGGTCGAGAAGCGGCATTTTCTGCTGCAGTTTTGGGAGACAACGCTATCATGGAGAAGGCATGGCCGGAGACTGGCATGCTTGCTGAGACTGTCCTTCATGCCCACGTATATAATGAGCTTACCCACATTACTCTTATGGAAGCATCATTTGCACTCCAATTTTTGTTCAAATTACTCTCTTTTTGTTTGGACCACACGTATTTAGAACCCCTTCTATTTTTCCTTATAATTTATGGTAATCCAGTCTTTGTTAAGCAAAAGCCATTATATAAAATGCAGGGGGGCTTTGTTTTAATTTGATTAATGAAGAAAACATTTGTGCTCCCTGGATTTGAATTTTTTGTCCGTTGCTATTGTTCCTGATATTTATTTTCTAGATAAAATTGAAATCTTATTCTACGCAACTACTTGAAATCTTTTGACAGGTGCCAACCTAGTTTCCCATTTGCTAAAAAATTTAAGATGCCAAATTTCCAATCTCTCAACTTGGGCATATCACATTAAGGCTTTATGTTGCCTTAGTTAGGGAAAGAAAAAAAAGAGCTCTTATATGATTAGGCAAAACACAATCGAAGTATGGCTCTGTTGGTTGAATTTATATCCAATGATTTGAAAGATATTATAATTAGATCAAACGGCTTAGATTAATGCATTTGGGGTTCCGCGTAAAATAAAGTCTCACTTTTTTCCAATAAGTAGTCGTAGGATACGTATCGAATTAGATTACAGGTTTAAATCGTAAGATACGTGATCGTATCGTAGGATTTTTATACAAAAAGGATACAGGGTGGGATACATATTTTTTCGAAGGAGAATAGGAGATGATACGTATCTTGTATCGTAGGTTTTTAACAACTATGACCATTGCTACACTGGATTTCATAACTGCATCTGATTCTGATTCCATTTGATAGAACGAAGAATAGTTTCTGATTCCATTATATGGAGAATAGAATGGGGTAGAGGCAACAAAAGAACTAGCTAGTCTTAGGGTATGAGGGAGAGGGTGTGGACTGATGATATGAGTGTGGACCTTGAGAATAGAGGTTGTTTCATGCTTGAGCCAGGTTTCTCAATGATGGTCGCCCATGCGCCTCGAGAAAATGGAGCCTGGTTAAATCTCATAGTAGCAATGTAAGGACAAAAAAAGAAGGGGATTAACTAACATTAACACTCCTCTTTGGAAAGAAAATACACTACTCAAATCAGGAAAATAAATAAAGAGATCTTGTTTACTTTTTAACTGGTTTCCTGTTTGCTAAAATGGGAATCTCATAAAATCAAGTGGGTGATTTTAGGATCAAACGCTTACCATCTCACCAAAACCCGCAGGTGTTAGTGAAGGCGCAACTTTATTTCCTTATTCCCTATCGCGCCCAAGAGCCAACGAGTCAACTGAGACTCGACCCACCTGGCCTCCGCTCAACAATCCCCCCTTCAACACCTGCCCGTAAGCAGCATGCTATCCAGGAGAGTTGAACCCTTGACCTTGGCTCTGATACCACTTGTTAGGATTAAACGCTTACCATATCACCAAAACCCGCAGGTATTAGTGAAGGCGCAACTTTATTTCCTTATTCCTTATCTCGCCCAAGCGCCAATGGGTCAACTGAGACTTGGCCCACCCGGCCTCCGCCCCGGTAGGATGCTGGACTTGGCCCACCTGGCCTACGCCCAACAATCCCCCCTCCAGTTATACAACAATGAAAATATGTGAGTTCAACGAGCAATTAATAGATCATGGAAAGCAAATTTTAAAGCAATCCACACATTTGTAAGCAGCAATTCTAAATCTCACACACAGTAAGAATTAACAATATCAGACGAGATAGTAGTATCAAGGGTGAAATAAATGATATAGTAGTATCAAACCTGGCTTCCTCATTTGCTAAAATCACCCACTTGATTTTATGAGATTCCCATTTTAGCAAATGGGAAACCAGTTAAAAAGTAAACGAGATCTCTTTATTTATTTTCATGATTTGAGTAGTGTATTTTCCTTCCAAAGAGGGTGTTAATGTTAGTTAATCCCCTTCTTTTTGTCCTTACATTGCTACTATGAGATTTAACCAGGCTCCATTTTCTCGAGGCGCATGGGCGACCACCATTGAGAAACCTGGCTCAAGCATGGAACAACCTCGATTCTCAAGGTTCACACTCATATCATCAGTCCACACCCTCTCCCTCATACCCTAACATTAGCTAGTTGTTTTGTTGCCTCTACCCCATTCTATTCTCCATATAATGGAATCAGAAACTATTCTTCGTTCTATCAAATGGAATCAGAATCAGATGCAGTTATGAAATCCGGTGTAGCAATGGTCATAGTTGTTAAAAACCTACGATACAGGATACGTATCATCTCCTTCGGAAAAATGATATGTATCCCACCTTGTATCCTTTTTGTATAGAAATCGTACGATACGATCACGTATCTTACGATTTAAACCTGTAATCTAATTCGATACGTATCCTACGACTACTTATTGGAAAAAAGTGAGACTTTATTTTAAGCGAAACCCCAAATGCATTAATCTAAGCCGTTTGATCTAATTATAATATCTTTCAAATCTTTGGATATAAATTCAACCAACAGAGCCATACTTCGATTGTGTTTTGCCTGATCATATAAGAGCTCTTTTTTTTCTTTCCCTAACTAAGGCAGCATAAAGCCTTAATGTGATATGCCCAAGTTGAGAGATTGGAAATTTGACATCTTAATTTTTTTTTTAAATGTAAACATAGTTTGTTGGTGTTATTCGGTGTATCTATTTTTTAATTTCATATTAATTATGATTAACGTTTATGAAGCATAAACTAGATTTAGTATTTTGGCACCAGAAAGTAAAATCCAAACAAGCCCAATTGACAAAGTCCAAAGATGTAAGATATTATTGAAGGAGATATAAATATCTAGTTTTAGAAACTCTAGAATATCTAGCTCTAGAATCTCTAGAATATCCTTGTGAGATATCTAATTTTTTGTGAAAATTAGTCACATGTGTAATTCTAGAATTTGTTTTGTATGAAAATATCTTTGGACTAGAGCCCTCCATGGAGCAGTATAAATAGGGATGAGTTCTTTTTGTCCCAAACCCATTTTTTTTTTTTAAGTTCAAGTGTAATACAAATACTCTCCTTCCCCACTCTAATCTTAAGTATTCTCTTTCTTCCAAAAATCTTGTCCAGCTAAACATTAGGAACTCAACTGTTCCAACAAACGTATCTTAAGATATACGATACGTATCCCGATACGATCTATGCAATGAAAAAATAATACTCGATATGTATCCCGATTTGAAAACACTGGCAATGGTATCCGACTCCGATATTGTAATGGTGAGTGTATTCTTTTGCGTTAGTGATCCTCTCTCTGTGTGTAATAAATTAATTAAGTGCTGTATTGTTAATGAGAGTTGTTTTGGTTGCAATGATTGGTCGGCGTTGAGTTTTTATGCTGATATTAATAGGTCTTTTGACAAGTAAAATAATCTGATTGTGTCATTAAGGGTTTCTTCAGACAATGCGATCTACATTCTGAGTATATTCTTAAAGTAACACTTATATGTATAGCATCATATACATTATAAAGAGTTTGTTTTGTGACAAATTGTAAGAGATACCTTTTATCATACCCCACTTATTTTTCCCGAATCTGGATGCTCGAGGAGGGTTGAGGGGCTCTTGATGCTGTGGTTCTGTCGGGTTGTAGCAGTTTGAGGGGTCTATTTAGGTTTCTTGGCAGCAGCGGTGGTTGTGTTTTTGAGAGGTTGTAGAGGCGGCGGTGATCTAAGGGTTGTTAGCAGTTTAGGGCCGACATATTGAGGATCGTTTGAAGGCGGTTGTGGGTTTGAATAGAAGCGTTTGGGGGGTCAATTTGAGAAGTTTCTTAGTGCAGCACTAGGTGGGATTTGGAGGGTCACAGTAGCTGCGGTGGTTTGGGGTGTTGCGTTTCGGGGCGGCGACTCGAATGTTTAAGTTTTTGCATTTTATGGCGGGTGTCTTTGGGGTTTTTCGTAGCTTAGCAGCGGATTGCGATGCGGCGGCAACAATGACCAATTGAATCTGAGGTGTTTGCCGGCGTTGGGTGATTTAAGAGACCGCAGGATGTTTTTTTGATGTGGCAGGTGATGGGTTTTTCCGGCGAAGGGGCTGTTTGGGGCTGCCGGCAGGGGTTGTTTTGGGAACTGTGCGTTGGAATTTTGAAGGTCTGCTATTTTATGGAGTTTTCTTTGGGGAGATGGATATCATATTGGGAAGGGCCGTGGCTTATTGTTTTGGGGAGCATAAAAGCATGGACTCTATGATACTCCGTATTCGCTAAGGGTGCAAGATATTTAATGTGTTTGTGGAGCATTGATTCATGGGGTTCAAGCATTGGGTGGCTAGTTGGCTTCTTGTCAACTATTCTTTTAAAAAAAAAACTGAGAGGCGGGGAGGTAGGTTAAGTATTTGCGAGTAGCAGTAGTAGGAGTGATTCCGAACCTCTCTCAATAGATTTCTTTTCCTATTGTACTGATTTCATCTTTGGCTCCTTCGGGATTAATGAAATCTTTCTTTGCTTTTCAAAAAAAATTATTCTTTTGTTGTTTCCTAAAATGAATTCTGGATGCTGTGAGCTTTTGTATCGCCGTCATCACTCAGCTTGGTACTTTTGTTAGTGTATAGGATTTCAATGCTTGGTTTTTGGTATCTCATGGTGGTTCATCATGTTATGAAAAACTTGATGTGATGATAATTTATGCACCATCCTGGGGTAATTTGGGAAGGGAAGGAAAATCCTTAATACTTCTTTCTTCAAATTACTAGGAAAAACAAGTAAATATCATAGAGTGACGATTATGCAGTCCTATTTGAACAATATTTAACCAGCCATTGTTAAGTGAAACATTATTTTTATTTTCTCATATACTTTGTAGTCATTAGATTGCTAGAATGATATGATCTGCCCACTCTCAGTATCTGTTCCCTCTCTAGGTCGCCCATCGCTGTGCTCTCTCTGTTTTTGAATCTCCATTTGAATTTGTCTTCAGGTTCAAGGTTTAATTTCAGCCTTAAAGCTCTTTCTACTAGGCCTACCTAAAGAGGATTTTCCTGCACCTACTAGAAGAGATGGCGATCTGCTGTACTTTCCGCCTCGTTTTGCTGGATCGCAGGTTTGTATTTTGGTAATTAACATTCTATTTAAAATTGTTTTAGTTGTTTTACATGAAAACGAAGACCACCTTCCAATCTGCCTTATTCTTTGTTGCCTTTAGCAAGTTTCCATATTTTCGACTGTAATAGTTTAATTGTTTGCTGTGAAGCTTTTGAATCGTAATTGGTGGAATGAATCTAGTAGAAGCTGGACAACTTCTGCCGTAAAAGTCTTTGTGTCCAGTGGTTGTGCCCCGCAACTAAGTTAGGGGCGAAACTCCTGTAGGAAATTGTTTATCTACATTCGGAAAACATGCACACGCATATGTACACAATAGAAGCTTGGACGTATTTTTTTAGCAGCTAGAAAAGCATATATTGTCTATTACCAATATGTGTAAGAAACTAGAAAGGTATAAAACTTGTATTGAATGATTGATTAGCTGTGTTTTGATTAATTATTTTTTGAAAAGGAGGAAAATTCAATCTTGATGGAGACGCATTATCCAACCGATGAAGATTTGATCCTTACTTGCTCTTCACTAGAAAAGACCTAGAAACCAATCAGATGGAGTATTTTTTGTCATTTCACTTACCTAGATTGTTGCCTACTATAGGAAACAAAGTAGTCGGGCATTGATCTCGATTGAGGAGTATTTAGAGGCCTACCCAAGATTGACACAAAGACAAGGGGACGAGTTCTTGGAATTTGTAAGATTTAATTTAATCCGGGTAGACTTAGCGGCGGTAGGGCGTCAATTAGATAAACCGCTAGCCCATATTAGTTTTTCATTCGTTCCATTTGATTTCATTAAATTTAGTATAGATGGTTCGACAATAAGGGGATTGACATATGCTGCCGGGACAGTAGTCTTCACTAATGACAAGGAAGAGTCATACTAAGGAGAACTAGGGTTTTTTGGAGGATAGAGGAAGGCAATCTAACAGAGTTGGCTACTGTGAAATTTGCTTTCCACGAAGCCCTCATATTGGGATAAAAAATGTGGTGATTGAGTCTGACAATTTTGAGATTGTTAGGGCAATTCATGGCGGGATGCCTCATCCAGACGCACTTGCAATGGAGTACAAATTAGTTTCTTTATTGCTTTATTTTAGTCCTTTCATTAATATATTGTTAATCATTTCATTCATTAGTTTTAATACAAGGTTGTGTTTAGGAATTTGCCTTTGCACTATTTGGATGATTATGTCGTTTCCTTTCTCCCGAGAGAAGGAAATTGGCTTCTCATTATTGGGCAAGGCTCGCAATGATGACTTTTGTTTATCCAAAGTCGGATAACAATAAGTTGGCATATGTTGCAAGAAAAGTAGAACTTCATAGCGAAGTTTGGAGGCTTGGTTTTCAATTTGCTCCAAAAAATGGCAAGTTTGATTTCTAGTTGTTTAGATGTCTTATAATTTCTTTTCATTGTTTATAATTTTATTCAATACCCTGTTAATTACCTTTTTCCCCTTATAGATGCTCTGGGTGTCACATTACCGGGTGAGACATTGCCGGATCTTCCTTACAGCTTTCTCAGTTGGCAGCATCCGACCGAGAAAGCTGTAAGGAAGATCCGACAATATCTCACCCATCGATGTCACACCCATAGCATCTGTAAGGGGAGAAAAGGTTATTAACAGGGTATTGAATAAAATTATAAACATTGAAAAGAAATTATAAGACAACATATAAACAAATGGAAATTAAAGTTGCCCTTTTCTGGAGCAAATTTAAAACCAAGCCTCCGAGCTTTGCTATGAAGTTCTACTTTTGTTGCTGCATAAACCAACTTGTTATCCGATTTTGGATAAACAAAAGTCATCAATGCGAGCCTTGCCCAATAATGAGTAGCCCAATTACGGCATTACCATCAAAATAGCGCAAAGGCAAATTCCTAAACACGAACTTGTATTAGAAACTTATGAATGAAATGATTAACAATCTATTAATGAAAGGATTAAAATAAAGCAACAAAGAAACTAACCTGTATTCCATTGCAAGTGCGTCTGAATGAGGCATTCTGCCATGAATCCCCCTAACAATCTCAAAATTGTTAGAATCAATCACCACATTTTATCCCAATACTAGGGCTTCGTAGAGAGCAAATTTCATAGTAGCCAACTCTGCTAGTTTGCCTTCCTCTATCCCCCACAAAATCCTAGTTCTCCTTAGTACGACCTCGCCCTTGTCATTAGTGAACACTGCTGCCTCGACAGCATATGTCACTCCCCATATTGTCTTGCACGCTCTATCTATACTGATTTTAATGAAATCAAATGGAGCGAATGAAAAGCTAATATGGGCTAGCGGTTTATCTAATTGACGCCCTACCGCTGCTATGTCTACCCGGATTGAATTAAATCCCATGAATTCTAAGAACCCCTTCTCGTCTTTGTGTGAATCTTGAGTAGGCCTCTAAATACTCCTCAATCGAGATCAATGCCCAACTACTTAGTTTTCAATAGTATGGCAACAACCTAGGTAAGTGAAATGACAAAAAATACTCCATTTGGTCGGTTTCTAAGTCTTTTTCTAGTGAAGAACAAGTAAGGATCGAATCTTCCTTGGTTGGATAACGCGTCTCCATCAAGATCGAATTTTCCTTCTTTGCGAAAAATAATTACTCAAAGCACAGCTAATCAATCATTCACAAGTTTTATACCTATCTAATTTCTTACACATATTGGTAATAGACATTATATGCTTTTCTAACTGCTAAAAAAAATAGGTCCTAGCTTCTATTGTATACATATGCGTGCATGTTTTCTAATTGTATATGAATAATTTCCAAACAGAAGTTTTGCCCCTAATTTAGTTGCGGGGCACAACCACTGGGCACAAAGGCTTCCATGGCAGAAGTTGTCCAGCTTTGACTAGATTCATTCCGCCAATTGTGATTCCAAAGCTTCACAAGAAACAATTGGAACTTGCTTAAGGAAACAAAGAATATGGCAGATTGGAAGGTGGTCTTGATTTTCGTGTAATACAACTAAAACAATTTTAAATAGAATGTTAGTTACCAAAATACAAACCTGCGATCCGACAAAATGTGGTGGAAATACAGCAGACCGCCATCTCTTTTAGCAAATCCTTTTCAGGTTGGCCTAATGGATAGAGCTTTTAAGGTTGAAACTGAACCTCGAACCTGAAGAAAAATTCAAATGGAGTACATCGATGGCCTAGTGTTCTATATTAAGCATGCTAATTACCAAATTGAACTTTGCATGTATCCCAAAGTGAGATTTCTTGTGAGGAAAAGAATATTGTGCATAACATCTCTCCAACATGTTGAAACTGCTTGTAATGCGAGTTTGGTATGTTCATGGTGTGCTAGGTTGGTGTTTCATTATTAGATCTGATTATACATTTGACTATTATCAAATTCGTATGGCTGCATGCACAATTATTTTTCCACCTTAAGTAGCTCTCTGATTATTTTTTGGTTTGTACTATTGTAGGCACTTTTGGTTTCGGGTGGTTGATGGTCTACTCGTACTTTGGAGTGCTGATCACAGTCCAGATACGCAGGACCTGGTTCCCAAGCTGAGCCTTAAAGTAGCTTTCGTATTGTTGTTTTTTTTGGTAAAGTAATTCTTTAATAAAAGAAAACCAGCAAAGACAAAAGGCCAAGGGAATATCCTTGAGAGCCCATAGAATAAAGAATACAAAACAATAAACGAATAGAAACTAAAACATGCTATACATTCTTATCTACTTGGCAGATTCTAAACAGCACAAAGCCTTGCATTTTTCGCATTACAAGACAGTGTCTTCTATCCCATGAGACTAGCTCGAATATCCCCTTCAATAGCCAAAATACTGGCTTCGACAGATCCGCTTTTATGCTGAAAAATCCTACCATTTCTCTCCCTCCACAAGTGGTAGACAACAGCTGAAAAACAAGCCGGAGGACAATGGTGGATTTGATTTACCTCGAGCTCGAGCTCGACAAGACATCCATTCTAGAATAACATCCCACTGTAGAGGAGTATTCTGATACCCACATGCCTCAGCACTAAGAGAGAAAATTGGCATTCAAAGAACAGATGTTTGTGGGATTCAACCCCACCAGACCATAGGACACAATTGTCATCTTCAATTACACCCTAACTAGCCAATCTATCTTTGGTGTAGAGCCTACCATGGCAAACCAACAAAAGAATAAAAGACCACCTAGGAATATGGTGAGGAAACCAGACAACATGAACCCATGGAACAGTTGGCCTAGTAGTTCGAATAGCTTCCCAAGCTGTTTTAGCAGTATACCTTCTCGTATGTGATGGAATCCAGATCACCCAATCCTCTTCTTCAACACTTGGAATCAACTCTGGAGGAGTTAAGTCCATAATCTCCTGAGTAACTGAATTTCTCAATCGTGGCCAGTTCCATCTTGCTTCAGTAATGATGGAAGAAACTCTAGCACTAAGAGATCTACCCATATTATATACCACCCACTGTCCAAAATGCTGAAACAAAGGACCAATAGGATGCCAAGGGTATAACCAAAGAAAGGTACATTGGCCATTACCAATAACATACCTAACCAAAGGTTGAAACAGAGGTTTAAGTTGCAGAATCTTCCTCAAAGTCAACGACACATCTTGGGGAATAGGCATTTGCCATAAACGTTTGCTCTTTATAATGTACATATGAACCCAGTTGACCCGAAGGGTATCTTCTTTATTACAAAGGGCCCATAGGTGCCTCATCATCGCAGCCCTGTTGCAATCCTTGAGAAGTCGGAAATTCAAACCACCCTCTTCTCTTGGGGTGCAAACTGTTTTCCAATCAATCTTAGCAACTTAGACTAGTTCCTTTACACCCTCTCCTTCTTGTTGCTCATATCTTTCTTGTCTTTGTTGTGTGGCTGACTGTTCATTGCTTAATATTCGCCTTTCCTTACTGTTGGGTATCAGTGTATGATACTATGATAAACTACAATGAAAAGGGACAATAATAAATAGGCTAGGTGTATTTGGACAATATCTGTTCACATGCATTATTTTCTACCCGTTCCTCTATGTTGGTTCATTTTTGGGAGACCACTTTTTTGGGAGACAAATGATTCCACTTTGTAAAGTGTAATTTTCCTATACTATCCACCAACTATTCTAATTATTTCATATACTATCCACCAACTATTCTAATTATGTAAGTGATTTTAGATTCGAAATTTATTAGGGAACGACCAAAAGAGTAAATGTCGCCAAATTCGATTCGTAACCTTTCGAAGTGCACATTCTTTATGGGACAAGCAAAAGTTAAGCAGACTGACAAGGGCGGGAGGAGGGAGTAAGTCTTCACTCCCAAACTTTGTTGACATTAATTTGTGACGTAGTTGCCTCTAACTGTTATGATCTCGAACGTGTAGTATTGTTAGATGATTCTTTTGAAATCCCTTAATGTCGTTTGTCTTGTAAGACTCGTCTCTTTGAATTTTCTTATGATATGTTAATGAAACTATACATGTAAAACCCCTTTAAAATCTATCTGATTGTAGTTTGTAGATGCAATATGGCTCTTGATTTTTCTTTTTGGTTTGTATGAGTTGTTATTTAGGTTTCTATAGATGATTTTGTATGAATTTTTAGGTTGGTGATATCCTTGTGTTCTTATTTCAAAGTGGTTAGCACCATTGGTTAAATCTCTCTTGTTGTAGCATGTGTTGATGAGTTGCTTCCTATCCATTATTTTCCTTTGTTTTTGTTCTATTTTGTAAAACAAAAGATGGTAGCCCGCCCGGAGACCTTTCTCATGAATGCTTGAATGCAACATAGCTACTTTTACATTAGTTGGTGAATATTGGTGAAAGGTAGCTGATCTCTTTTCATACTTCAAGGCACATGATGGAGGAGTTGTGGCTGTTGAGCTTTCTAGATTGAGCGGAGGAGCCCCACAACTTATTTTGGTTTGTGTGGATAAGACTAGCAATCTGGGACACAATCTTGTTTAAGGTGCCTTACAGACTTCCCATTGTAGTTTATGAAAGATCGAAATTATGATTGATAGGTTCGGCTGAGCTGTGTTTCTTTGATTTCGTCCCTTTCCTTTTCTGCTTTTCTTCTCAGGAGCTGCATCGCATTAAACCTGTTTCAAAGCTAGCTTGCCACAGCGTGGCATCTTGGTACCATCCTCGAGCTCTGAACCTGGATATTTTAACTTGCGTCTAACACTCCCATACATGGTTTGCATCTGTTTTTCTAATAGCGTCATACATATCGACTCCCTCAAAGATTTCCGTATGTAGTTTATATGTTAATTAGAGCGTCTTTCCAATCAACTCCTCCATTTGGACAAGTTTTGATGAGAATCATGACTTATCACAGCATCGTCTTTATCATCTCTCTTGGGGAATATTTACTTTCGGTTAAACTCTTCTGCAGGGCTATTGAGCATCCCACTTATACTGCTCTCACGAGGCCATTGTCACTTTCCTCTCTATTACCCCCACAAGTCCTTGCATCTCACAAGAAACTGAGGGTAAGCTGCGTAATTTTGTCAAACATGAAATTCAGGTGCCGTTGATAACGTTAGGTTAGGTTAAATATTTGTTGAATTTATTGGTTTGACTCTGAGTTGCTATTGCAGGTTTATGGCATGGTTGCTCATCCTTTACAGCCACACCTTGTTGCTACTTGATCCAATGTTGGTGTCATTGTCAGCGAGTTTGATGCCAGATCTCTTCCAGCTGTTGCTCCTCTGCCAACACCACCAGCAAGCCGAGAGCATAATGCTTTGAATGTGGGTTAAAGGGAGCTAAAATTGCCAGTTGTCTAACACTGCAAATCCATCCCTTGGAAGCAATGGCTCCGCATGGGAAACAGGAAGGTTCAAGGGAGACTCATTGAATAACTACATGTCAAGCAGGTCAAAAAAGAACATTAGTACACCCGTTCCGCTTGATTAGTACTCAGTTCTTTCTGTGAGCAGCTCAGGGAAGTAAGGAC
The DNA here is from genome assembly GCA_036023075.1 of Gaultheria prostrata. Taxonomy (NCBI): domain Eukaryota; kingdom Viridiplantae; phylum Streptophyta; class Magnoliopsida; order Ericales; family Ericaceae; genus Gaultheria; species Gaultheria prostrata. The sequence goes on from JAXBDA010000868.1 coordinate 37,827, forward strand.
ATACCAACATCTTCAACGGATTTTGGATTCAAATTGGTAACTGATTTTTACTAGAATTTTGTAATTCTGTTTGGGGTACCAGGTGTAAACATTCATACATAATGCTCTTTTTTCTTTTTGTTTTTTAATGGGGAACTCAAATAACTTATTAATTAGAATAGCCATTTTTTTTCTCTCTTCAAAAGGGGAGGAAAAAAAGGGAAAAGAATAGCTGCTTTTCTTTGCTTAATTTCCTAACCATGATGCTGAATTTGTGGTGTTCTTGGATATTCAGCATAGTGTGGAATTTTTTATTCTCCTTTTTTGTTTTGCTAACTTTTGACTTGAGCTTTTTGGTGAAATAAAAAAAATGCACGACTATATGTTGCATACAACCCATTTTGTTCATCTATGAAGCAAATAGGCAAATGTTGCATGAACCCATTCATACCGCGACATGCTATGGTTACTCTATATCATGTTCTATATATACAGAGTTATGTATTGTGTATCATTATGTTCCATTGGGTATACTTATAGTTCGTATGATTCAAGAAAACGTTCCTCCTCTCATTCTTTCATTCGATCCTACTCTTGTTATAATGTCTCATTCTCTTTATGCATATCAAATGTTCTCCTAGCTCACGGGAACCTATTGGCTTCACCACGTGGTTTTTATTCTGTCCAACAGTGCTTATAGTGTATGTTCCATTTCCTATACCAAGAATATGATAGCTTTTGTTGATTTTCTGCCTCTTGCATTCACATGGCGAAAATGATCACCAATGCCACGACTGAAAAGCTTAACATCTCACATGTTCTTTTGCTTGGTGGCATTAACATGTCTGATGCATGGGTCATTTCCTCAGGCTGACAATTTATGACCGTTTCATGCAGTTCTTGCAGAATTTGGTGAATAACTTGATCTCAGCTGGCTCGGGTTAAGAAGCAGCATTTTCTGCTGCGGTTTTGGGAGAGAATGCTCTGATGGAGAAAGCATGGCAGGATAGTGGCATGCTCGCTGAGGTTGTCCTTCATGCCCACGTACATAATGAGCTTACCCCGCATTACTTATATGGAAACATCATATGCACTCCAACTTTTGTTCAAATTACTCCTCCTTGTGTTTGGACCATATGTAATTAGAAGTTAGAACTACGCCTTCCGATTTTTCCTTGTAATTTCTGGAAATCCAGTCTTTGTTAAACAAAAGTAATTAACCCATATAAAAGGAAAGGGCTTTGTTGTAATTTGAATAATGAAGAAAAACTTTGTGCTCCCTGGACTCAATTTGTTTGTCCATTGCTACTGTTCCTAATGTTTATTTTCTAGCTATAATTTAAATATTATTCTACGCAACTACTTGAAATCTTTTGATAGGTGGAAAAGACCTTAAAAAGTACACTAGATCAATCCCCTTCTTTTGTTACCTTGTATTTCTACTATGAGATTTAACCAGCTTCAATTTCTCCAGGCGCAGGGGGCGACCATCATTGAGAAACTTGGCTCAAGCGTGGAACATGATGCTACAGAAGGAGAAAGAACATGGTCCGTCAACAAAGATAGATGCCGGATCAGTATTTCTGGCTTCCCTTGAGGAACCCAAGCTCACAAGTTTAGCTGATGCAGCGAAGAAACCGCCAGTTGAAATTCTTCCGCCAGGAATGGCATCTCTATATGGTCCCATACCTGGTCAGAAAAAACCACCCGGTCTTGCCACACCCGCTTTGTTTCAGCAACCAGGAAAGCCAATGCTACTGGAAGCAGCTCCTTCTGCAGAATCGGGTGCTCCGCCACCTCCTTCAGATTCAAGTGTCCCCCTTCTTTATGAGTCAAATTGCAGACAATCAAACCCCTACTGATTCCTTGGTGGCTGATGTTGATCCAAGTGGCCCTGTGGAAAATGTCCTACCTATTTTCAGCAAGTAGTCAAGCCATGACTCAGGCTCCCCATCCAGTTCCAAATATGCAAGGACCAACTGCTCTTGATATAAATTATCATCAAGTAATCCTATATCCCAAACTTAGATAAAGTATTCAGTGGATCCATTGTTTTAAATACCGGCCGTTATGTAACGGTTTTTGGTCTCTCTGATACCGTTACACCCTGGTATGCGTAATATCGGTCCGTATCCACCGGTTCTCGACCGTTACGGCCAATACTCTACCGTTACAGGTTATTTAAACAATTTAAATTATTTTTCATCGAAAAATTATTTTTAAAATTTCACGACCGCAACACCCGATTCCCGTTACGTAACGTTCGATACTACCTGACATTGTTACACTCATACCGTTACTGTTACATATCATGAAACCGATATTTAAAACCTTGAGTGGATCGTACGAAAAAAGTTTGAAGTAAATTGTACGGCCAATACGTGTTTTCTCGAGCTTTATTTTTAACTGCTTGTTTGGGCTTTTTGAATTACTTGCAGATGGTGACACCGAAACTCTCGCTTTTGATCCATAAGTTTTTTTGGTACCGTAAATATTATAAATCACTGCTAATTTATAAAGCGATCCAAGGTAAATTGTTTTGTTTTGTTTTGTTTTTTTTTAATGTGTTTTGTGAAGCTTCATTTGCTTTCCAAGGTTACGGATCATGAGTCTAAAACAAATACTAAAAACAGTGCTGCATTTGGCGGTTTGAATTTGCTTTTTAATTGGTAATTGATGGATCCTAACATTAAAACATTTGCTGCTTATTGGTCCAAACAGTTCACAAAAATCAGAAGCCAAGCTAATCAGGCAGTTATATATTTGCACTTAAATCGTACGAACAGCAGTTGTTTTTACACGAATTTTTCAGTTGCCTTTGGACTAAATTAATTTTTGATAAATACAATCGGCACTATTTTCAAGTATCTCATACGAAACAATGTGCAAAAATAAAGTGCTGTTTGCAATTTTTTCAAATTTTTTGCACCAGAGTTTGTAGGTGTGCCCTTTTGATACAATGTTAAATGCATTGTTTTACCAGTGATTGCAATCTGTCCGAAATGTGATTGCTATCTTTATGATTTTTATTTTGTCATCACTTTTTTTTTTTTGCCAAAAGATAGAATCTCCAATCAACCCAACCAAACCCTAATACAATCTACCAAAAAAAGAAAAAAGAAAAAAGAAAAAGAAAATACAGAAAACACAAAAACATAGAAATCGCCGGAGCTCCGCCGGAGAATGTTACGCCACCGCCGTCGCTGCTGCCGATGATGGAGGTCCGGATCTGGAAACCCCAGATCCGGCCCCCCCTTGCCCAAAAATCGAGTTTCGGCCGCCCATAGGAAGAGGAGAGAAGCTCGAACACCATGGGGGGTTGCCGGAAACCATGGGGGAAGCAACAAAGGAGAGGAGAGGAAGAGAGGCGTAATGAAGGAGGTGGAAGGGTTGCGGTAGGGGAGGGGGAGGGGGAGGGGCCGGGGCGGCGGCTGCCAGGGGAAGCCCTAGGGAGGAGCTTCTCCCATACGCCCTCTCACTCCCTTTGTCCGTTCGTATAGATGCTTTGTCATTACTTGAATACTTTTTTTTCCTGTTATCCAAGAACTATGTCATAGGAGACTTCATATACAATCTTGAATTTATTGGACAATATCTCTGTATTGTCGGGAATGTGGTGGTTGTCCATTTTAGTAATTCATATCTTCTTCGTCGATTCTCTCTCTTCTCTCTCCGTATTGCCTCTCTTTATTCAGGTTTTTAGCTTTTTTTATTTTATCCCGATAATTTACGGATCTTGAGCTTAATTGCTGAGGTTGGAGAGAGTTTTTTCTTTTGAACCAAGAAACATAAGATATCCATTAATAAAATCAAACGATTACAAAGGCTACAACAGATCAAAGATGAGACCTCACATTTTGCCAGGTGGCCTGATGACAGAAAGTTAGTACAATCCAACAAGAGAAAAGATGTGTGTGTGTGTGTGTGGTTGGAGGGTTGGAGAGAGTTAAAGACAAAAGTTTTTAAGATTTTTTTATTCTATTCCAATAATTAACAGATTTTGGGCTTAGGGTGGGTTTTTCAAAAGATAAAATCACTTGATTTTATCATCCATTCAACTCATTTGATAAAATGAGGTATTTGCTAAAATGAATTCACTGTAGATTAGGGAAGGACATAATAGAATTTACGGATTTGCCCCTGACCCCAAAAAGAAAGTACAATCATTACTCATATATGGTGGGCCCCCTTAAAGAAAAGAAATGACAAAATGGTAAATGATGCATTGGATAGTGATTTAATCACACTTGGATTTTATCTAATGAGAAAGAGATTGATTTTATCAAGTGCTTGATTTTATGGGAAATCCCATAAAATCTAACGGAAAACTCGGCCTTAATTGCTGAGGTTGGAGAGAGTTAAAGACAGAACAAATATCAGCCCTAAAATTTAAGGAATTTTGAATGGTTAGGATTTATGTCTAACATAAGATTCGAAAATTGTTGTCATTTTTTTTTATATAAATGTATCATAGGCATCAACAAGTATCCTTCCTCCCCAATACATAATTTCATCTCTTCTTTATTCTCAAGCTTAAATATATGTAAATATTATATAGGAAAAATTCATGGCGGCGACAGACATATACCCACCTCCTACTCATTCTCCAATTTTTTTTTTATAATTATTTCCGTATCCTACCCAGCTCCCGAAAAAATGGACACAGCCTAATCACATAAGCTGCCTAAAAGTTTAGCATACAATTCCATGGGGCATTGACGAGTTACATTGATGGACTTAATTAACCATGACCACATTGTAATGTTGTATAAAGATGAACGTTAAGGAAGAAATCACCAAATACAATAGAAAAACTAGAAGTATTTTAAAAAACATCAGATAGAGAAAATCCAAATAGAAACATAAAACTGCACCAACAGATAAATAGAGAGTGTAGTTTGCATCAAGCCATAATTCATAAACACCACAGTTTTCAGTTTTACTTACTAACCATTAATCATCAACTACTATACTAATACTAGCTTTTGAAGCAACCAAACAAACCCTTAAATCTTCCCCACCATTAATTTCAGAAATACTAAGCCCTCTCACCCCTAATCCTCTTTGCGAGCTGAACATCTTTAGACATGATGGTGACGCGCTTGGCGTGAATCGCACAGAGATTGGTATCTTCAAACAGCCCAACAAGGTATGCCTCTGCTGCCTCCTGCAATGCCAACACCGCATGGCTCTGAAACCTCAGATCAGCCTGCACCCAAAATTCACCATTCACATAAGTGGGAAAATGAAAGAAAAGTTCGTCATGTTTTGCATCTCTCTTTGGCGATAAATGGATAGAAAGGATACGAACGAAGAAAATATAAAAGTCTCATGTTTTCCGTGGCCCGAATTCTATCAACAAACGGTGAGATTTGGTCAGCAACCAAACTGACTGCATTTTTTTGGAATACTCAGATCCAAACACAGTTTCAAAAAAAAAAAGAGTACTTACATATTTCACACTGTGTCACACTCACATATCAACCAAAAGAAGTATAACCAAATTTAGTAGATCAAATCTCACCTTAAAGTCCTGAGCAATCTCACGAACGAGCCTCTGGAATGGCAGTTTCTTAATCAGGAGTTCGGTAGTCGTCTGGTACTTGCGAATTTCGCTACATCATACCATCAAACAAATTCAGCACGCGGGAACAAATCAAAGTAAGAATTTAGCAGTAATGTTACACTATATAAAAACTGAAATTGAAAGACGAACCGAAGAGCAACTGTTCCGGGTCTGTATCGATGGGGCTTCTTCACTCCCCCAAAAGCCAGCGCAGTTTTGCGAACAGCAACCTTCAAACATAAATCATAACAAAACCAAAAAGCATAAAATACCTTGCATATAGGAGACCAAAATCAAAAGGAAAGTCCTAATGGACGAGTAGAAGAATTGAAAATGATAAAACAAGAGAGTAGAATTAGAACCAGCTTCGCCAGATACTTCCTTGGTCCCTTTCCTCCGTACGAGATGCGAGCACTTTGCTTCGTTCGAGCCATCTTAATTCTACTTTCCCATAGAAAACAAAAACAGAATACATGTCATAAAACAGAGTCAACCTTATAGGAAACCCTAACTAAACAACAGAAGCAGGGGAAAAAACCGGAAAAAGAATTGGAAACGTTTAGAGCCGGTCGTAAGCTAAAACTCGAGGTGCAACAGTTTTAAGCCCAAAAAATTTACAACTTTTATGGTCCTACTTTGGTTGAGTTTATAATAATTCAACAAAAAAGGCCGCATATTTAGTTTTCACTTTAGGTCCCGAAAAGTCAAGACCGGCCCTTGAAAAAGTTTAACAATTAAAGAACAAAATGGATATGAGGAAGGAAAGGAGGAGGAGAAGAAGGGCACCAGTTGGAAGACGATTCAGGAGGAACTTGAGAAAGAAAGAGTGAGAAATTTGATTTCCCGAGAAACAAACAGAAGGACGGAAGAGTGATTAGTGGGTACGTTGGGGCTGTATTTATAGGTTTCTTATTATGAGGCGGTTAGGCCCCGTTTTAGTTAAACGTAAGGCTTCAATCGTACGGTAATTAATTATTCATGTTGTGTTTTCTTTGTTTGAATTTGACGGTTTGGATGTGCTTCTTAAAGTAATTAACGGATCATGAGACTAAAATACTCCCTTTCTATTGGTCCATGATTGTGCATTTGTATGAAAGTTCCTTTTGTATTAAACAATACTATCATGAATCGTATTATTTAAAAAAATTGGCATAGATTGTATGATCAATAATAATTTCTCATGTGTTTTCTCGACCTTTATTTAACGGCTTGGATGTGCTATGTGAGATAGCTTGCGTATAATCACTACAGGCTCCAATGAGGGGGAAAAAGAAAAGAAACTTCCCTTACCCGCATTAGTGCCTGGATCGTACCATAATGGAGGCGTAAGGGACACGGACAAAGCTACATAAGAAGAAACTTTACATATACCACGTACCGGGTACACGAGTTTCCAAACCAGTTGCGTACCCGTACGCACATACTCGCACGACACCATTCTTGGAGCACTCGTCCAAGATATCTCACACACCAGCCTGCTAGAATGAGCAACTGTCCGGAATGGATCCGCCGACCGGATTTTTTTTTAAAAACAGATAAATATCATCTTTAACAAATTGAGGAGAATAGGAAACCATTCGTTACAGTGTTGGGAAAGAAATGAAGGCGCCGAAAAACAGCTAAGTTGAATTGGTTTTCTTATGTACAAAAGCTCAAGCCACGTGTATCCATGTGGCAATGGAATGTTTTCTATACATCGGTCCACAAAGAGAGATAAAGTTATGCATCAAAAGTGTCTGAAGATTACCCTACAGAAAAAGTGGGGATTGAAAATTGATTATTACTAAAATAACTATAAAAATGAATGAGGGGGGGATTGGGTTTCCGGAGAATAAAAGATTGGAACAAAGCTACTATGATTAGGCACTTATGGGCATTGTGCAAAAACGCTGACACTCTATGGGTTAAATGGGTTCACTCTTATAGTCTTATATCATAAAGACTCATTGTATTTGGCACATGGAAGTTCCTGTTGATGCATCCTGGACCATCAGGAAAATTTTGAGTATTAGACACATTGCTCAACCTCTGATTCAATACAAAATAGGCAATGGTGAGTCTACTTTCCTTTGGCTCGATAATTGACACCCTATTGGCCCTTTGTTTTCTATATATGGGGAAAGGGTTGTGTATAATTTGGGCAGATCCTTGAATGCCAAGGTTTCGTCCATTATTCACTTACAACAATGGAGATGGCCAAGGGCAAGAAATAGTCTTGCTGTTCAAAGAAGGCTCAATACAACTAACAGACTCAAAAAGTGGGGCATGAGAGTGGATGATACTTGCAGATTGTGCAATCTTCAGTTGGAATCCCATACTCATTTGTTTTTTGATTGCCCCTTTGCCTCTTCGCTGTGGCAACGTCTAATGGAGAAGAATTTGGTCCAAGGCCTGCCGTGCAAAATAGAATTGGTTATTGATTGGCATCTTTTGAATGCTAAGGGGAAGAGTTTCGCAAATATCAATTTGAGGTGCTCTTTTGCAGTTGCTGTATATGCTTTATGGAGGGAGAGAAACAAGAGAATTTTTCAAGGAAAAAGTACAGTCGTGGAGCAGGTGACTTTAGATATTGTAAATGATCTTTGAGATTTTTTTAGCTCTCTTAGGATGATAAATCCATCCCAAGAGAATGTTGATCTGTGTAGAAGCTGGGACATTACCCAGCATTTTCATACCTCAGTATAAGGGTCGAATTGTATAGTTGTGATTAGGCTTTGGTTTTTTGTGTGTTGCTAAGGGTTGTAATGGCCTGGGGTATGCCCCTTGGATTTTGTATTCTTTTGTTTGGGCTTTATAAGAATGAATACTTATTAGAAAAAAAAAAAAACTATAAAAATGAATGGAACACAAAATATGGTCTTCAACTCTTGCCTGTTATGGTGAGCAATGTTTTCAAAACCAGACTGGTGAGTGGACTTGGAGAAGGACCGGATGGACGAGTTACCGGTTCAACTGCGGTCAAACCGCAATCGAACTGTGATATCATAATTATATTAGAAGAATATTAACAATATTAAACAACTACAATTAAAATACTAACGGATATATATACGAGGAAACGTCCGAAATGTCTAAATATCCCTCATTATTTTTGAGTGAAAGATGAGCAATAAAACTTCTTCAAGAAATGTACATTCCATACTTCCAGCGAATCCCATATCGGAGGAAGGAGTAAGTGGAGGCAATCTCAGCAGCTTTTAAATGCATAACAAAGACAATGAAGTGAAAGCATTCCTAGGGCCCCATGAAGGATTGAACAGCTGACCTCCATAAGCGGAATGAATAGATCTGCTTCAAATTACTTCATTGGTCCCCATTTTATAGTTCCCACCCCATCCCAAACCGGATAGAAAATCGATTATATTTTTCAACTGACAATACCTTTCATATGCTATATGGATCTTGTTTGATAAATCTCAATTAATTCTAATGAACAAAGTAAACATTATAGATAATGAGATATAGCACATTGAAAAAGTGGCACGTACTCCCAAAGGGACCATAAAATGGGGATGGAGGGAGAAGTTCAAATTTTTTAGCCACCGTTTTCATCCAACCCACGAACGGCTCATACGGTTTGACCACATTTATTGAATAGTTTTCAATATTGAGACCGGTTTCTGATTTATGGCGGACTTCTGGTTGATCCAGACCAGACAAAGGGCCGGTTGATGAGCCAACCTGGAGAACCGGCTGATACAATCCGGTTTTTAAAACATTGATCGGGAGATTAAGAAACAAAAGGCAAAGCCAAAAGATAACTACACATCTTTGATCACGAAAAGAGGACCAAAATCTGAGTTTTATTTAAGCCGTGTTAGAAATTAGAAAATACCATCTCGGACGAATCGGTATTTTGAGAAGAGTTGTTCACTGTGTTATAAAGTTATGTTGGTCATCTAGCAAAGTTAAGACATTGCACAGTTTTACATCTTGTTGGGCTCCACCAACCCAATGTGGTTTCCACCACGACTTGAGTTGCAAATTGTGTTTTGCTCATGTTGCTTCTGTGACCATTGCACAAAAGCAATCGAACAGGACAATTATCTAGATATACTACACATTTTGTTTGCAAAGAAAATCCTAGGAAAATTTCTTTAGCATTATGGAATAGAGAGTACTACACATTTTGTTTGCAAAGAAAATCCTAGGAAAATTTCTTTAGCATTATGGAATAGAAACATGATGACTCAAACACGAATACAGGATGGAAAAGGAGAATGCATGTGTGGAAACACACATCACCACTAAAAAAATAGCACGGAAAATTAAAAGCTGTAACTCAGACACTCGATAAAATACGATACTGAAGCTTAGGTAAAAGAATAAGAAGCCATCTCAAAAGTAATAAGTGATACCTCAAAAGATGGCTCCTCAATGAGTTCTTATCCCCCTCTTGACCGACAATGCAATTTTCTGAAGAATCTCCCTTGATATTGGTTCAGTTTGCTTCTTCACTGGAATATCCACACTCGTAGAATACCGAGAACCAGAGATGGATTTCGAGACTAGGTCTGTACGAGTTGACTTCATATTTTTAAGCGGATAGTGAGTCCCGAGACTGGTGTCTGGCAACCAATGGCCATCACAAGGTACTTCTTTCTGATCAGACAAGAACCACAAGATTTTACATATTACATTAAGAAAATAATTTCTGAGAAGCGGAACAAAGCACAACATATAAAACTCCTTTCTCAGGCCATCCTACATGGCAGGAAAAAAAGGATCACCAGCTCCGTACACATCTCCTATAGAATCACGTTATTCCATACGAATTCAAGTAAATTGCTGCAGAGTCAGACAATGTGACAATGACAGGAAGGCATAAGGTAAATTCACCTCTCTCACACTCACTCCCTCTCTTGCTATGGTTCCTCTTGAAAATATACTTAACAAGTCTTATGAAAGAAACAATCAGAAAGGCAGTTGATAACAGCACAAAGCATCTTTTGGGTCCAAAAAACAAAAATATGGCAAAGTATCCAAGAAACAATATTCCTAGCAAGCAGCAACACTTGAACCAATAGACAGGAGCAAACAGTGTAAGACATGTAAATTTTCTAACCCTTAGTGGAAAAGACACATTCTTTTGTTGCAGCAAGGGCGAGCGAGGACCGTAAAATGGAGGAAATTTATCTGTTGCAAGAAAATACATCAGAAGCTTCGACGCTATTTTCAGTTCTTCACAATCAGGTCAAAAAGGAGAAGGAACATATGTTCAATTAGCATGCAACAACTCACCAGATAAACGGTTCAAGCACTCGGCATGGGTCCCAAAAGATTTCCAAGAATTCACACTGCCAACCAAAAGAAGCAACAAATAAACCTTATTTGGGCTTTAAAGGGCATGATAATGAACTAATCAAAAAGCCCAACAGATTGTTCAATGAATGTGCAGACAAAGGAGAAGCGCAACAATCCAGAAAAAATACACTGAAAAAATGCATTTCCAAACCAGTCTCTAGTGCTCAAATCAAAGTCCCCGTCCTTCAACATAACTCCTTTTTCCGCAAGCCTCAAAGCAACATCTTTCTCCACTTGTTCTATGTGCACCTATAATCGAAAACAACCTTATACTTGATCAAACAATGTGTCGTGCATGAATCATACAGATATGTGTGTGTGTATGTGTAAGCTTACACACACGAGTATGTTAGTCTTAAGTCCTAACACGCTCACAAACATGAGCTTAAACCTCCATTAAGAAGATAAGTCTCCCCTGATAGAAACTACAGATGGAACACAAGGAATTTACCGCGCACAGAAAGAAAAAAGAACATCGGCTGATTCTCAATAGAGATCTTTACAAGTAAACGAAATATTAGACAAATCGCTTCACCTTCAAATCATTTCCCTCCCCTTCACTTTCATTTTACTACCTTCAATACGTTTACGACTCCCAAGTTCCAAACACGACCTTAGGTTTCAGGATCATAGTTATCAAATATAGAATTCTACTGCAACTCAATTCCTTATTTTTGTGAATCCTTAGACTAATTAAACTGAGAATGATAGGGTTCAATGTAACAAGCAAACAAATACGTTAATAAAAAAAATCAGTAGAAAGAAAATGATTAGCATAGGATGACCATTTTAGCTTAAGGAAGTGACTATATCATCAAAATTTGGGAAGAAATTTGCCTTCACCACAAGAGATTCGAGTCCAGATCATGCGAACCATAAATTTTTTAAGAATCTTAACTTCTCGTTTCACATTCACAAAACGGACCAACTAATCTAAAATAGAGTAGAGTAGATAAAGAGTGTGGGGGAGAGCCTCCTAGTTTTAACCCAAACTATATTCGCACATGAGAAATTGCAAAAATATAATATTTGCAACCACGGAGTCCAACTCATTTTATGCATACAATATTAGAGGCCTATCTCACAAAAACAGCAACAAATAGTCGATGGATACATGTTATCTTGGCCTTCAACAAAGTATATTGACATCTTTTACCGCAAAAAGAAGTAAAAGAAAGTGAAATAGCGGTTAAGAAGATGTTGAATACAATGTATCCAGTCAAATCCTCTATCACCAAATGAACAACAAGTATGCATGGTTGCGGGATTTTTTCAAACCAGGCACCCTGAAGAGTTGTATTATGGCAATTTCAAAAGGAAAGACAAACAACAAAGAAAAGGATTCAGAATTCATGGGATCCAACTGATTCACTAATTACGCAAATCATATCGCTGCAAAGGCAATATTGGAAGGAGGCTTTTGATAGAGATGCAGGTGAAGCGGATCCTTCATGCCTATACAAAGTGTCTGGTTCTCATTGCATTTTCTTTCGTACATGGTATTTACAATGAAATAAGCAGTGGAGTTCCCACCCCTTCCTTTGTTTTCCATTCGAAGGTACAAAGAGGATATCTTTTCTTGTACTTACTTTCAAGGTGTATTTCTTCCTTCATGTACCCTTACTTAAGTGAGTAACTGGGTAGCAAGTTGACTTTTTTGAACATTTTACACCAAGATTGCCATGTCCGACAAAGATCTTGTGTCATGCCATATCATGTCATCTCTCGAGATGTTTTTTTTTTCGTCCTGAAATTGCTATGTGGTCTCTCACTTTCATACGTTTAGCAGATTATACTCTTTTGATTGATGCAACCATATAACTCATGTGACTGCACAAACTGAGACAATGCAGGGATATGTATTAGAATACATACATAATGAGGCGACTGCAGATATTCCTCAATAGTGTCGCCAGCTCTCTCAAAAACTTCAAGCAACAGTGCAGTCTTACTGAAAGCCTTGATCTTACTTTGAATCTGAAGTACCTTCCCATGTTCAAATTTCATCCTTAATTTCTCCTCCTCCTGAACCAGTGACAGGATTCGATTTCTAAGGCATTGGAGGATCGTCATTCTTCTGCTTATGCCAACACCATCACTTCCGCACAAGTGGACGGGAAGGAAAACCTTTTCTCGAGCCACAATTAGCAAGACAGCCAATTCAATAAACTTCCCTTCAATTCCATAATAGTAAGCTGCCTTTTCAACATCCACGGAGGACATTGCAAGCAACTTACAAGCATCCAATGCCCGTTTCTACAATAAGTAATGGGAAATAAAGAGAAAACAAGCAGCATTGTAACCATTTCATCCACTTCAAATGCAAACTAAATAGCCTGAGGGTAGAAAAGTGATGCGGAGTAAGAAAATTCTTCGCAAAATGAAACAAACCATTAGCGGAAGGCAAAGAGACACTATCAACTGAAAAGTAGATCGTCCTGGAGCGTACAACTTGTTCCAACATAATCTCTGTCTGCATGATCAAAACAATATAATGCAAAGGAGGGATTAGAAACAATGAAAAGCACAGTAACAAAATAGAAAGGAGAAGGACCTAAAGCATATATTTCTTCTCCTTTTTTGTTTTTACACCTTGTGCCCTCAACTGCAATATTGAGTGGGAGCATCCCCCTTAGCTCCTCCATTTCAGTAGTGATGGGCCTCGTCCCAAAGTGCTCCTCCATATCACGTTCATCATAGAGTCTGATATCTGTTCGAGCTCCATGGTTAAGAAATAACTGAATTACTCGAGGAGCCAATTGATTGGCCGCCTGATGCAACGGATAGGCTCCCCTAATACCCGGCCTATTAATATGAGCTTTTGGGTCCAAATAATTTTCCAACACTGCATTGGCACAGTTCACGGCATCTGGTCCAGAGACCATGTCCCAAAGATTTGGTAGTAGATACCAAGTGCCGCCTTGCCCAGCATGCGGACTTCTTTTCAATGAGATGAATGATTCCTTATCATCATGTATAAGGGCTATATGCATATCAAGGCACCAATCATTTTCATAATCTTTATCACAATAATAACCATCAGACCCTTCCTGCAATAGTTAACAATACACCAGTAGTACCAGTCTCCAAGAAGAATAGAGGAATAAACAGCAAAAAAAAAGTTATGGCTAGGGGGTTTGTGGGGAGAAAAGAAAGGGTTTGGATCTCCCCCCAAATCTCAACACTTTTGGTGAGGAAACAAAGTGGACGAATGAAATTATCTCACTTTCGAAATAGACAATTTGAAATCTATCTGTCCTCTTCGGCTCTTCCTTTCTCATCATATATCACCAAAAGTGGTGAGATGTTGTGGGAAATCCAAAACCCTTCTTTGTTTTCTCACCAAAATCGAGAAGGGCTCTTAAAACAAATTGAACATGGGCATAATAAAAAATATTTTCATTTAACCGTCAGGCTTTATTTCATCGCCTTCTGTTTGTATGGGATGGAAGGTAAATACATAAAGATAACACCTTTTTCGGAGAAAGCAAACGATATATGGATCCCAGTGAAAAAATTACTCTTTGCCAATCCAAAATTCCGTCTATCATGAGATTCTTCTCCAGATAATTAATCGAGCCTAAGACTAAAATAAAAAACCCACCTTTCTGAGAGTATTATGATATAAATTGATGCCCAGAATACAAATGATGAAGGGAAATAATGAATGAATGAACAGACATAAATGATGAGAGAAAGAAGAATACCGTCATATCCACAGAGCGTCGAGAGTCGGATACCAAGGAGACACCACCGCAAAATCGGATGCTAGAACAGAGATCTTTGGAATGAATTCAAAAGAAGCAATATTCTTCGTCCATTTTTCAAATACTTACTTCAAAACTCAATTTTTTTGCACACTCTCTAAAAAATATTGAAATTATCAATAATAAAAAAAATTAATAATATGTTCAAGATTGGTCTCATTTTAAAGGTATTGCGAATATCTTTTAAATAGTACTAATATTAAAAAATATATATATACAAATTTAAAGTTGTGCCTATTTTATGAATAAAAATAGAGTGAATAGTACTTTTTAAAATTATTATGGACACAAAATACTATTGTGACACTCCACATTGTTAACTTTATAAATGTCTAGTATGGCTAATCAAAATCTGCTGTGGTAACTTTTGATTATTGACTTTTAGTCATACCACTGGTGATGATCTCAGAAAATGTTCAATGCTCTAACGATGCTAGGGTCTGATAAGGATAAGTTCACCAATCTATCCGGGTTTTATGATAAAAACAAAAAAAATCTATCCGGGCTTTTTACTTATACTATTCCAAGCCCGTTTGTGGTGGGCCGAATGAGATGGGTTACATGGGCCCAATCATAACGAATGGGCCGGACCGAGCTTGTAGTCGGCCGAACGAAATGGGTCACTTAGACCTAATCCAAACGAGATGGGTTACCGTGAGTGCCGAGTAGGTGCATACTTGGAGGGTAAGTCATGGAGCTCTATGTACAACGATAAATTCTAAATGGAAAGCCACCTATCTCTACCCCACCTATGCTCCAAAATCACTAAAGAATTACTCTACTGTTTGTGTTTTCTTTGGTTGTCTTATATATTTCCCCCTCTTATAAATTTTTTATTATCATTAATGAATTGGAAAAAATGCGCAAGTTTCTAACTAATTGGAGGGCACGAACTCTTAAAATATCCAGGGCCAGAGTTGGTGCTGTGCAAGATCCTCATCGTCCGTCCGACGATTCAATGATCCAGATTGAATCTTACAACGAACAGCTTAGATCGCCGTCCGGCTTGGATGTTGCAAGGCTCGGATTCAATCTGGACCATTGGATCGCCTAACGGACGGCGAGGATCGTGCACAACACCGAACCCAAAATACCCAGCAGGAACCAATTCATCACTCGATCAGTTGTGTCTTCTTAATCACGAAATCGTCATCTATCTTTTACACAAACAAGAAAGATTTTCCTAAGTTCTACCGAGAGTCTACTACATCCTGAACTTAATTCACCCCAAATTACATTAACAGAATTGGAGGAAGAAACAATCAAACACAAAAAAAAAAACTTAGAACTGCTTTCAATTACGGCTGCAAAACGATAGAAGCTACTTGAGTTCGAGTTCGTGTTCTTTACTAAAAGCTTGTTTAAGATTGGTTTGTTAAATAAACAAATCAAGCTTAAACATTTTTTTAAAGTTTGTTAACGTTACAAGCCAAGCTGAAACAATCTATTACTTGGCTTGTTCAACATATGATGCATAAAAAATTCAAACTTCTCGAAATCGGCTTGTATTTGGCTTGATTAAAGCTCGTTTGAGGTTGGTTCGTCTCATAATCAAACTAAGCTCCAACAATTTTTTGAAGCTCATTAAATTTTTAAACCAACCTTTAATCAACTACTTGTTACAGCTCATTTGGCTCTTTTATAACGCGTACTACAGTATTACTTAAGAAAATCGAAATTGAAAACAGAACACTGCACCAACAAAGCAATAGAGAGTACTTTGCCTCAATCCAAAATTCTTAATACCCAAGTTTTTACTTACTAACAATCATCCACTTCTACTACTAACTTTCAAAGCAACCAAACAAACCCTTAGATCTTTTCCAGGGACTCTGCCTCACAGAACTCCTTTCACCATTTCAAATAAAGCTAAGCTCACTCACCCCTAATCCTCCTTGCAAGCTGAACATCTTTAGACATGATGGTGACGCGCTTGGCGTGAATTGCGCAGAGATTGGTATCTTCAAACAGCCCAACAAGGTATGCTTCTGCTGCCTCCTGCAATGCCAAAACCGCATGACTCTGGAACCGAAGATCAGCCTGCACCCAAAATTCACCATTCCCATAAGTAGGGACATGAAAGAAAAGTTGGTTATGTTTTGTGTATCTCTTTGGTGAGAAATGGTAGAAAGGATACGAACTAAGAAAATATAAGTCTCATGTTTTCCGTGGTCCGAATTCTATCAAAAAAACGGTGAGATTTGGTTAGCAACCAAACTGACAGAATTTTTTTTGGAATACTCAGCTCGAAACACAAAATTTGGAAAAAAAAAAAGAGAGGTAGATATTTAGATCTTCAAACAGAAACAGTAATTACTTATTTCACACTAATTCGTATGTAGAATTCAACGTTCAAAGATCAACCAAAAGAAGCGTAACCAAATTTAGGAGATCAAATTTCACCTTAAAGTCCTGAGCAATCTCACGAACGGGCCTTTGGAATGGCAGTTTCTTAATCAGGAGTTCGGTAGTCTTCTGGTACTTGCGAATTTCACTACATCATACCATCAAACAAATTAAGCACGCCGGAACAAATCAAAGTTGAATTTAGCAGTAACATTACGCTATATAAAAAACTGAAATTGAAAGACGAACCGAATGTAAAAATCTATATCTGTATTTAAACTATTATGCGGAAAACAGATATAACAAAGATCTTGAATTCAATATACCTCAAGAATAATAAATTAAACGTACCTTTGTTGGCCATCGAGATTAGAGAGAACAAACTCCTTAATTAGAAACACCTTAATTCTAGGCTCACCTTCTTCTCTCTGTCTCTAACCTTCTAGAATACCAATTACTTTTATTGATGGAAAACCGTATGTAGAAGGGGTGAGTATTCTATCTTTTATAGAGGAGAGAAGAGGGCCTTAGAGATAATTATAAAAGACTCCTAATCCATCAAAGACTCTTTTATGTAGAGTACTTCCCAAACCAACTCTAATTGGTTATGATGACGAACCTTATCTTTTATTGGCTTATATGATATTGGAGTCCCAATTGTAATAAACATGCATAAAACGTGGAGTCTTAGTGGGACACAAAAAAGTGAGTCTAACATTCTCCCACTTGGCCCACTAAGCCAATTAAGATGCAAAATGTCACTTTTCAAAATATGCAATTTTGTTGTAAACGACTCGAGTGGACTCCACATTAAAAACTTAGACACGTGATCACGAATTTAAATTAGCCAATAGGTTCAAACCAATTAGAAACTTTAATACTGTGATTAATTTAGGCCACCAATGTGAGTCATAGCGGTTGTATAGCCCATGCCATATTCCCTTCTATGCACCACACCATTGATAACCTTCACTAACCAAGTCCTTAATAGGAAAATATCATTATTTAGGCTGTAATGCCTAAAAGCCCTAATAATTTGTCTTGTCAAGACATTTCCTGTTGTACAATATCCAACATAATATGTGCACGCATAATTGGAAACAGGAAAATCAGAAACAAACTATAATGTGCGCAAAAATAGTGTCGTTTCTGGACTCATTCTCTAATAACCATATCCATAAGTGTCCAATTATGCTTCTCAGCAACACCGTTCTGCTGTGGCGTCCAACATTGTGTATTGAGCACGAATGCCTCGCTTTTCTATTAGTTTACCAAATAGGCTAGGATTTTGGTTTGACTTGTCATATTTGCTATAAAACTCACCACTTCCATCTTACCACACTAATTTTGACCTTTCTATCTAATTGTCTATCGACCTCAGTAATGCACATCTCAAGGATGCCAATGGCTTGAGATTTTCTTGAATTAGATACACATCCATAATGTGAGAAGTCATCTATAAAGGTGGTAAAATATCTTTGACCCATAAAATATGAAATAGGATTTTTCCCAAATACTAGTGTGAATTATCTTAAGAAGCTCACTATTACTTGTGACCTCTTTTATTGTGTGCTTGATTTGCTTTCCTTTAATGCAATCCACATAAATTTTAAAAATTAGTGAAGTCTATGTCCTCTAAAATTCTATTCTTCACCAATTTTCTAATTCTATCCTTGGAGATATGCCCCAATCTATGCCACAAGGGTGAGGACCTTTTATTTATTTTCTCTTTCCTTTATAGCTCCTTAAGTCACCGCTAGTGCAGTGGGGAATCCTTCCTCCCCCAATCTCACTTCCTCCCTAACACAAAAATTAGCTAGTTCATTCAAAAGTTGAAAATTTGAATCCGCCAAACTAAGGTGGAAGTGAGTTGAGTATGAACTGCACGAGGAAAGACTATTCACTTGCATCCTTAAAGCTTCCAGCTTTGCAGTTTTGTCAATAATTTTGAGGATAATATCTAAAAGTCCTCTACTACTATCATATTTCATAGTAGTCCAGTCAACCATAAGAGTTGTTCATATAGTCAACTTCATGAACATGTGACTAGTTTGTTCTATCTTGCCCAAACTGAAATACCTAACTTGTTCTGTGGTACTCTACTTAATTATGTCCACATGCTTTTCAACAAGTAGTGTCAGGCCAAGATCTAATATATCAGTATGAATTAATCATGTTCATCACATCTAAGGAGTTTAACCTAATAAGAACTAGAATATTAGACACACAAAACGTAGTGAAGTGGGGATAGTCATGAAAACAAAATTGGACAATGCTCACGTTAAAACTTTGAAAATTTTAGCAATTATAATGATGAACTATTGATATCACCTAGGTCCTCCTTTGGGAGAAACCTAAGTATATCTGTTGTTCACTCATTAGTTATAATGATGAACTATTGATATCACCTAGGTCCTCCTTTAGGAGAAACCTAAGTATATCTATTGTTCACTGATTAATTAGGTGCAATATAATCACCTATGTAGGTCTAAGTAATTTATGCAGTTTAACAAATTATTCATGTTACCTTTGGGTATCCAATCCTAAACCGTTAAATTACACAAACTACATATCCTACCCAGTTCATAATTATTTAAATGCGACTCTCCTTTGGGCTAGTTCCATTCTCCTAATTATGACTGCAATCGAGAATATCATTGACTTTAATATTAACCCCATTTAACAATTCCTTTACGTAGCTTGAAATTCACAAGTTTTACTGACCTAGGTCACTTTGGCGACTACTAAATCAATAACCCCCGTGAAAATCAACCTAACCAATGACATTCTCTGTTACATTAGTTCAATCACCATTAACCAATTACGTGATTGGAGTTTCTATTCAATGACAATACTCTATTATTTTATTCGAGTTACGCGGGTGTCATTCCTTAATTCAATCACCAAACTAATAAAAAAACCACAATATTAGTGTTACTTTCATGCGATTGAAAAATAAATTTCAATGGCAATTTAGCCATAACTCCTAACACATATAACAACTACAATAAGCAATCAATCCAGTACCCAGTTAGCATAATAATAATTTCCAATAAGAAAGACATGGAAATTAGTGTCATTCAAGTTATGCCATTGTCATTCTTTTATTCAACCACATCCAATGGTAGAGAGATTTTATTTTATGTGACTGATATTCTGTTCAATGACATGTAAACCAAGCACAATGATAGAAAAATTTCATATAATCGACTACGAAATATAAATCATACATCACAGCAAACAACCTAGTGTGACATAATGACAAATTAAATTTCATAAGCATGCGATAATGACATTATTTTATCACTGACAGTATAAAAAATAATAATATGTAATTTCGCATTCCTATTATACATGATTTAGGAAAATAATAGATTTAACCAAAATTTAGATTCAACCAATCTACCATAAATCTCACATATATAGTAACACAGTAATAGAAACACTTTCCCAAGTAAGTGCTTCAAAATAATCATACATTATTGCAGAAAACATAATCTGACCAAAAGCAGATTAATTTTGTAAGCATGAGATACAACATTATTTCTATTACTAATCACGTAAAGACAAAAAACCACGAATACATGTATGTGGATTTTTTTTTTTTAGTCCATTAATCATGAGCATGAAGCTAATGTCACAACAAAGTTAATACATTAGCACATGATAGCATTAACCGAAGGAGTACAAATTAAATAAAGAAAAATTAATATACTCCATCCAATATCAACCCACGGCAGTAAATTGTTTTTGGAAGTTACAAATCCCCATTAAACCCTTTATGGGGCGAACTTTGAAAACATTATATTAAGAGGCCAATCAACCAAGAACAAAATTAAGGAACAAAATTAACGTGATCAACTCAATCATGTTATACTGGCTAATGCAATATGTCAACTTTAAACATAAGCCAGTAACGTCCAACGATTCCGATCGTTAATTAATCAATAAAATTAACGTGTACGTTCTACTTCATAAAATTCCAAGATGTATTGATTCAGAAAATCGCAAGCTCTGATACCAACTGTAAAAATCTATATCTGTATTTAAACTATTATACGGAAAACAGATATAACAAAGATCTTGAATTCAATATACCTCAAGAATAATAAATTAAACGTACCTTTGTTGGCCATCGAGATTAGAGAGAACAAACCCCTTAATTAGAAACACCTTAATTCTAGGCTCACCTTCTTCTCTCTGTCTCTAACCTTCTAGAATACCCAATAACTTTTATTGATGGAAAACCGTATATAGAAGGGGTGAGTATTCTATCTTTTATAGAGGGGAGAAGAGGGCCTTAGAGATAATTATAAAAGACTCCTAATCCATCAAAGACTCTTTTATGTAGAGTACTTCCCAAACCAACTCTAATTGGTTATGATGACGAACCTTATCTTTTTTTGACTTATATGATATTGGAGTCCCAATTGTAACAAACATGCATAAAACGTGGAGTCTTAGTGGGACACAAAAAAGTGAGTCTAACACCGAAGAGCAACTGTTCCAGGTTTGTATCGATGGGGCTTCTTCACTCCCCAAAAGCCGGCGCAGTTTTGCGAACAACAACCTTCAAACATACATCAAAACAAAACCAAAAAGCATAAAACGCCACACATTTAGGAAATTCCTAATGGACGACTAGAAGAATCGAAAATGATAAAACAAGAGAGTAGAATTAGAACCAGCTTCGCCAGATACTTCCTTGGTCCCTTTCCTCCGTACGAGATGCGAGCACTTTGCTTCGTTCGTGCCATCTTAATTCTACTTTCCCATGGAAAACAAAAACAGAATACATGTCATAAAACAGAGTCAACCTTATAGGAAACCCTAACTAAACAACAGAAGCAGGGGAAAAAACCCGAAAAAGAATTGGAAACGGTCACATAAGCTAAAACTCGAGGTGCAGCGGTTTTAGGGTCCAAAAAATTTACAACTTTTATGGGTCTCTCCTACTTTGTTGACTTTATAATAGTAATTCAACAAAAAAGGCTGCATATTTAGTTTTCGTTTTAAGCCCGAAAAGTCAAGACCGGCCCTTGAAAAGGTTTAACAAATTAAAAAACAAAATGGATAGGGGGAAGGAAAGAAGAAGCTAGGAGAAGAAGGGTACCTGTTGGAAGATGATTAAGGAGGAACTTGAGAAAGAAAGAGTGAGAAATTTGATTTCCCGAGAAACAAACAGAAAGAAGGAAAGTGATTATGAAGAAGAAGGTGAGATTATTGGGTACGTTGGGGCTGTATTTATAGGTTTCATATTATGAGGAGGTTAGGTGGCGGGGGTTTCAGTTAAACGTGAGGCTTCAATCGTACGGTGGTTAATTATTCATGTTGTGTTTTCTTTGTTTGAATTTGACCGTTTGGATGTGCTTCTTAAATTAATTAATGGATCATGAGACTAAAATTCTCCCTTTCTATTGGTCCATGATTGTGCATTTGTATGAAAATTCCTTTTGTATTAAATAATGCTATCATGAATTGTATTATTTAAAAAAATTGGCATAGATCGTATGGTAAATAATTATTTCTCATCTGTTTTCACGAGCTTTATTGAACGGCTTGGATGCGTTTTATGAGATAATTTGCGGATCATGACATAGAAACTTTCACTTTCTATTGGTTCATAAACATACCTTTGTCTTTTATTTTAATTTTTATTTGTTATTAAAAGTTCATTTCTACTCCAACTTTATAAGATGTTCGAGTAATTCAGCAGTCAATAATTGTTTTTAATGTGTTTTCTTCGTTTTAATTTGATGGTTTAGATGTATTCTTATGAAGTAATTTGAGGATTGACACTAAAATTCTCATTTACGGTTGGTCCATTGTAATATATATGTTTTATTTCAACAAGTTAATTTATCATTAATCACTCCAATTTTCTATAATCAGAGTAGATCGTAAGGTTTATAATTTTTCAACATGTGTTCTCAATCTTTATTTAACGGCTCGGATGTATTTGTTGAGGTAACTTGCGGATCGTGACCTTAAAACTCTCGCTTCCTATTGGTCCATTAGCATGCATGTATAATTTTGTGTTTTTTATAAAAAATAATTCATATAGGGATTTGAGAAAATTGTGCGATTAATAATTGTCTCAGATGTGCTTTCTCAAGCTTGATTTAACGAGGTGTGCTTTCCTCCTTTGGCAAAAAAACATAAATTGGTTTTTTGGTTTATTCATTTTGTCTTTATTCAATTTTTTTTCGCAAATGTTAGTTTTGCATCAAATTTTTGTGGTTTATTGGTTCCTCTCGACGAGACGAATCTAAAGAGTATAAAATTATAGTCAACACTAATTTTTTTTTTAATAAAGCAAAAAATACGTGGTTTATTGGTTTAATTTTGGCTTTATTCAAAAAATAATTAATTTTCGCTATAATTTCATACTTGTTAGATTCGTCTCGTCGAGAGGAACCAATAAACCACAACAAAAATGACGCAAAATTAATAAATGCAATTTTTTTATGAATAAAGACAAAACGAATAAATCAAAAAATAAGTTTCTGGTTTTTTTGCCAAAGGTAAATACATCATGAGTCTAAGAATCATGAGTCTAAGAAAACACACTTCTTTTTTATTGGAACATAATTGCGCATCCGTTTGTAATTTGTTTTTGTTTCAATTGAAATAATATAAATCACTCGTATTTCGCTGTTTTTAATTGCGATTCATTTGTTATTTGTTTTTGTATTATTACTGCATTAAATCTCGTAAAGCGCTCCTATATATTTTCTTGCTAATGTGTTCTTACAAGATTTATTTAACGAATTTTTATTGGACCATAAAGGTTAATTACATGATACCCCCTTAAATTATCATCTATTTTCACTTTACCGCCTTCTTCTAAAAAAGCATTATGTCTCTGTTGTGACATGCACATATGAATAATTTACAATAAAAACTATTTTTGACCAAAATATAATTTTTTTCAATTCATAGTTAAAACATTTACAAATTCTCTTTTAATTCTTCTTGTTTAGGATCATTTAATATAGAGTCGTGGTGGGCCCCAAAGATAAAAAAATTGACAAAAGAAGCATGTTCCTTCAATTAGTTTAGTTTTTGGGTTAGTGTTTTGAGGTGGGTTGCTCTCGAGTTGGCCTTTGGTGTCGACTTCGGCCTTGGTGTTTGAGGGGCTGCGACGGTTGTATCAGGCGGAGCCAGGATTTTTGATAAGTGGAGTCAAAATTTGAACTATGTGCGATTCACTTTTTCAATTTGCTAGAAGGAAACCATTAGGGTGACAAGTTAATCAAAAAGTAGATATATATTAATAACTAAACATGTTTTTTGGTTTATGTAGCAATAAACCAAAAAACTCCTTTGGTTTCAAATATTGGTTTATTCCACTGTTTATTAGAGACCAATGACACACCTAATTGTTGAAATTACCACTTTGCCCCTGGACGTGAAAAAATAGGTGCTGTTTATTGGCCCCAAATAAATAGGTGTCCCCAAAGGGATGTGGTTTATTGTCCACGTGTCACCAAAAAACAGGTGCTGTTTTTTTGTCAAAGGGGTGTGGTTTATTAGCCCCAAATAAACCAAAAAACATGTTTATGTTTATTTGCCAAATCAAGCCTAAATGTAACTTCGATTTACAATTGGCCCCAACAACTTTTCATACTTTAAAAACGATGCATGGTAGCTTCATTTGTACTTATGCTATAAAAAAATATTTTTCTCTATATACACAACTAAACTATCATGCATCCATTGATAACTCATTCGATGTTGACGTCTGTTCTTCACAATATTCATAGCAAGAAATGCTCTCTGTACTGTCGCAGTGATAACCGGTAAAATAAAGGCCAAGGTAAGAAGTCTATAAACCAAGGAATATCCTATATCTTTTCAGGTCTCAACCATCTTCTGCGCAAGGTCACTGATTCCTTTCAAATTGGAAAAATCGCCACTAGAAGGCACATCCATTGTAAATTCTCTAGTTGATTTGGAAGTGCCCAAAGCTCGACATCTGAAAAGTCATTTGGATAAAACTTCGCGGAACAAATCAACCTTTCCTTGTCAAAACTTGCAAATGAATCACCTGGATTTCCTCTGTCCCAATCTTTTAATGGGTTGGGGCATGTAAGGATATTTGAAGTGAGGTCAAAATTGCAAAAACTTGGAGAAAATTATACTATCCCTAATAAAATTTGGAAGTAAGTGGGGTCAATTGACCCTAATTGTCTCTTACTCTCTCCGCCCTTGGGTGGCGTGGCATGGTCCTATGCCTAATCGAAGACGGCAGTGGGCTACGGCGGTGGCATAGCATGACCCTCTTTCTTATTAAAGACGGCAATGAGGTTCATGAGGCCGGCTGAGTGTAGGGGTTTGATTTGGGTTCGCAAGGGTTGCTATGGCAGCGGCATCTAGGGCTGCAGTGGACAGTGTAGGTGGCAACACACTGGCGACGCCAATTTATTTGGTGGTAATGTAGCACCGTCACGTGGTGCCCTGCTGCCCACAAAAATATGTAATGGACAATAGTGTTGTGTCACCATGTGGCGGTGTCCCAAAGCCACTAAATAATTACTCCTACGGTTGGTGTTCTCTGTAATTTGGTCGTCTTATCTATTCCCCTGTTGTAATATCTTATATCCTTAATGAAAAAAAAAGGCAAATTTCTCACTAATTGGAGCCTGGAGGACACGAACCGTTAAATCCAACAAGAACCATTTCATCACTCACTTAGTCACTTGTGTCTTTTTAATCACGAAATCTTCATCTTACGTGCAAAAAGAAAGATTTTCTTAAGTTTCTACCTAGAGTCAACTAAATCCAGAACTTAACTCACCATAGACTTGAAGGAAGAAAAATCAAACACAACAAAAAAACTTGAAGTACTTTCAAGTAGGACTCCTAAAACGAACCAAGCTACTACTTGGCTTGTATTTGTTTGTTAAAAACTCATTCAAGATCAGTTTGTTTATATAACAAACCAATCTTTGAACATTTATGTAAAGCTCGTAACGTTACAAACCAAGCTCAAACATTAATCTACTACTTGGCTCATTCGACACATGATGCATAAAAAATCAAGCTACTCGAGATCGGTTTATGTTTGTCTTGATTAAATCTCGTTTGAGGTTGGTTCGTCTCATAAACAAACTAAACTCAAACATATTTGTGATGCTCGTTAATTTTCAAACTAAGCTTTGATCAACTGTTTGTTTGGCTCGTTCATCACCCCTACTTTCACGCAAGAAAACCGAAATTGAAAACATAACACTGCACCAATGGAGTAATTCACATCAAACTATACATCAAAACACCATAGTTTTACTTACTAAGAATCGTCGCTACTACTACCAACTTTCAAAGCAACCAAACAAACCCTTAAATCTTCTCCAGGTTACTATTTCTAGATTTGCCTCACAGAACTCCTTCCACTAGTTCGAAAAAAGCTAAGCCCTCTCACCCCTAATCCTCCTTGCAAGCTGAACATCTTTAGACATGATGGTGACGCGCTTGGCGTGAATGGCACAGAGATTGGTATCTTCAAACAACCCAACAAGGTATGCCTCTGCTGCCTCCTGCAATGCCAACACCGCATGGCTTTGGAACCTCAGATCAGTCTGCAACCAAAATTCAACATTATGCTAAGAGAAAAATAATCTACATGAGAGACCAGTTATTCTTCCCTTTTCTTTTATACATTTGTTTATGAAACCGGTAATAAGTAGGGGCGAACCAAAATTCAATATTATGCTGAGAAAAATTTATGAATACATGTGATTTGACCCCCGTTTTAAGAATTGTGTCACCACTGGTGATAAGGGAAGCATTCTTCATTCATAAACTAAGATGTTACCTGGAGATGGTTTCAATTCAACAGTCCTTATTTGTAAGAAAACAGAGTACTACAATGTGACTCACATTCATACGTGGAATTGAACATTACATTCATATAATGCCAAATCTCACCTTAAAGTCCTGGGCAATCTCACGAACGAGCCTCTGGAACGGCAGTTTCCTAATCAAGAGTTCGGTAGTCTTCTGGTACTTGCGAATTTCACTACATCATAGCAACAAACAAACTCAGCGCGCGAAAACAAATCAAAATAGGATATGGTAGTAACACTATATATCATATATATAACCAGAAATTGCAAGACGAACCGAAGAGCAACAGTTCCAGCTCTGTATCGATGGGGCTTCTTCACTCCTCCTACAGCCGGCACAGATTTGCGACAAACCTTCAACATTTAAGAATCCAAAATCAAAAGAAAATTCCCAATTGACAAGTACATGAACTGATGATGATAAACAAGATGCTTAGAATTAGAACCTTGATCGCAAGATGCTTCCTTGGTGCCTTTCCTCCGTGCGACTTGCGAGCAGTTTGCTTCGTACGAGTCATCTGCAACTTTTCCATAGGAAAAAAAAAACCGAAACAGAATATATGTCATATTGTCATACAACAACAAGGATAATCTTGTTACCTATGAGAATTTCTGGGAGTCTACAGGAAACCCTAACTAATCACCGGAAAAAAAACGAAAAGAACTGCAAAAGGTCAGAGTTGCCTTTGAGCTAAAGCTTGAGGCACGGCTGCTTTGGGCACCAAATTTCCAAAATTTTGCTTTAGACCCCGAAAAATCAAGACTGGTTATTGAAAAGGTTTACAAATTTAAGAACAAAACATATAGGAGGAAGGAAACAAGATGGAGAAGAAGGATACCTGTTGGAAGATGATGAAGGATCGAAGTTGAGAATTATTATGAAGAAGGAGGTGAGATTAGTGGGACGTTGGGGCTGTATTTATAGGCTTTTTATTATGAGGCGGTTAGGAGGCGGGGGTGGTTCAGTTAAACGGGAGGTTTCAATCGTACGGTGGTTAATTATTCATGTTGTGTTTTCTTTGTTTGAATTTGACGGTTTGGATGTGCTTTTTAAAGTAATTATCGGATCATGAGACTAAAATTCTCCCTTTCTTTTAGTCTATAATTATGCAATTTGGGTGTAATTTCTTTTTGTTTTAACTAAAATGCCATAAATAATCAATCGTAGGGTCAATAATTATTTCTCAGGTGTTTTCTCGAGCATTATTTAACGGCTTGGATTTACTTTATGAGAGAACTTGCGGATCACAAAACAGGAACTCTCTGTTTCTATCGGTTCATTAACATGGCTTTGTCTTTTATTTCAAATTTTTTATTTGTCATTAAATTTTTATTTATACTCCACATGCATGAATTCGATTAAATTCTGCAGTCAATATTTGTTTCTTTTGTGTTTTCATGGTTTTAATTTGATGGTTTGGATGTGTTCCATTAAGTAATTTGAGGATCGTGACACTAAAATTCTCATTTAGAATTTTTTTATTATTAAATTCAACACATTATGTATCATTAATCACTCATATTTTGTAAAATTAGAGTAGATACAGTCTACAATTTTTTTAATGTGTTTTCTCAATCCGTATTTAACGGTTTGGATGTGCTTTCTGAGATAATTTGTGGATCGTGACACTAAAACTCTTGTTTGCTATTGGTCCATAACCATTGTTTTATTTATTTACTTAAATAATTCATGAAGGGATCCGAATAAATTGTACAATTGATAAATGTGTTTCATGTGCTTTCCCAAGCTTGATCTAACGTCTTGGATGTGGTTTTTAAGATAATTTGTGAATTGCGTGACACTGAAAGACTCGCTTCTCTATATTTTTCACTTTATTTTGATTAAGATTTCATACTTATATACTCCTAATTCGTAAAGTGCTGTGACTAAATTGTACGAACAATTAATAGTTGTTTCTTATGTGTGTTGTCGGTTTTGGTTTGACGGTTTGGATGTGAGGATCGTCACACTAACTACAATTACTCATGGAAGTTCTTTCTTTATTTATTTTATCTAAAAATTACACGTCTTTTCGTGGGAAAAAAGGAAAAAAAGAAGTACTATAAATTTTGCTATTAGAATATAAGAATTGAATTTCTTGATTTTTATACCCGTAAGAAACTTGAAGTTATTTTTGGCTACAATAGGACCGTGGTTCAAATCGGAACCAGACAGTGGTCAACAATTTGGATTCCTTTGGGTTCCACAAATAAGATGAGTTAGTTTGGTTTTCGAATTCTTGAAATCGTAATCTATTGGTTTAGTATTGAAACTAGACTAATTCGGTGCATGCTCACCCCTAGAAGCATCCCTAACAATGTGTCCCAATTATTTGACGCCATTACTTTACTGAGTTTATATTCTTTACAGGAGTTCCCATTTGCTTATTAGGATGCATCAAGTCAAGTTTCCCAATATCATATACTAAGATGTCGGATTAAAATTTTCAGAAAAGGCTTAGAGGAGGCTGAGACAGAGAGAGAGAGAGAAGAGAGAGAGAAGTGGGCGGCGGCTCCTCCCCAGGCTTCGTCCCTGGCAGCCGATCCACAACCCATCCCCCTCTGTACCCCTTCCACCCGCCTATCCGAGCTTCCTTCCGACTTGCCGATCTTCTCTATGGCTGTGCTGCTTTGGTGTTCAGAGACTCCCCGTGGTGGACGATCCTTTCCGTTCCGGTATGGGTGACCACGCCCTATTTTTGGACCAGGGGGAGTCAGATCTGGACTCCAGACGACGGCGGCGGCAGCGGCAGCGGCAGCGGGTGACAGCTCGGTTTTCTTTATTTTCATGCACTTTTCTTTGTGTTTTTTTGATATTAGTTTTGTAGGTGGTCTTGGCCAGCCACTGGTTTTGTAGGCGGTTTTGCGACCGTTAGTTTTGTAGGTGGTTTTAGCCGGTAATTTTTGTTTAATAATATTCTTCAACCTCTTTACCAAAAAAAAATACTATGATTTCAATAGCTCCAAACAAACCACATGAAAGACCCATACACGATGGGCGAATCATCTGCAATTCAATCCTCAATGTGTGTATGGTTTCTATTGTTAGGATTTTCGGAACCTCACAACGCCCTACGGATCTTGGAAACTACGAATCACAAAAATCGCAAAAGCAAATAGTGGTGCCTAATGAAAATGGAAAGAAAAATGAGACACAAGATATACGTGGAAAACCTCAATGTGAGGAAAAACCACGAGAGCCACACCAGTCCACTATGAAATCGATCAAGAGTACAAGTCTTCTCGCAAATCTCTCTAAGATGTGCGTTTTCTCTCGCCTCTCTCTATTTTTCTCTAAAAACTGATAACCCTAGTTATGAGCAAACTGCTAAATAAATAGGTTGGGCCCTACGGCCAAAATTACACATGATCAGTGCAAAATATTGACATTTGGAAACCCCAAAATTATATATTGCTAATTCTTAATTATGCTTAATTAGATATTATTATTATTTTTTTGATCATTCACTTTAGATTATTACTTTTGCAGGAAAAGATGTTAATAACTTGCGGATTGGCCGTTGGAATTGATCATGCACGTTGAACTCCAAAATGGGAGATATACACCAAGGCAGCAGTACTTCTATTGAGGCATCAAAGAGATTACGGAACAGACTACATAGGGGTCGGCTGGGCACCTTACGAAGCACGGGCTTAATTTCTTTTATTATTCGTAAGCTCTTGGTTTATTTTGCAATGACATCTTATTATTATATGAATTTGTTTTCATACCCCATGAGTGGCTAGT